>CAUYQG010085655.1:0-25987 GCA_963574415.1 Tarsius wallacei
TGGAATTACGATGCCTTTTTTAATTAATGAAATTTTTCTCAGTGCTTCTAAAATTATATCTGAAAGTGAATACAGAGAAATACATTAGGATTTTTGTACAAATAAAGAAATTTCCATTCTCTTAATTTATTGATTATTTAATAATCTTGAGAAACTAGACGCACAAAGAAATCTCTGTTTGTGTTAAAAATTATTTAACCTCAATCCACCAAACAGATTTATTACATCTTAATTGCCTGATAGGACCCTGGAATCTCCTGAATGAATAATTCACATGTGTGATGCTCAATCTACTGTTTACATTTAAATAGTAGATGAGATAATTATAAAACAATTTTATTCTGCCATGAAACAGTTTTATGACCGTTAAATCTGCATAATACAGTATTATCTGCTACACTTATTTTCCTCTACTCCTATTGCAACTCATCTTGCAAGTAAAAAAATGCTCATAAAATCTCAGTGGCTAAAATGTTTTATAGTAGTTTCACAGTCACATTATTTCCAGGTAGTGGACACATTTCATCTTGGATATATAATTTAATCATTTTAAATGTGAGAGAAAGCAGGACAGTGACCTTTAGATGTAAGGATTTACGTTAATAAAGAACCAGATAGAGACAGATATATTCTCCAATTGTGAATTTTAAAATGTTGGATGTTATTTGTTTCTGGTGAAGCAGCCTCTAATGGTGAACAGGATCACATTCATTTTTTTCCCCAGTAGTTGAACCAAGCTCAATCTGAGCAAAGGAAGCTCCTGCGCTCAATCCTGCATTCTCTTAACCGGTAATAAAGAACCTTCCTGGCCTGACAGGTTGTCACAGCAATTATTCACATGAAGTTCTGTAGCAGTTGTATCTGTCAGCCCATGTAGTATTGAATATTTTAACTGGCAGTCTTCCAAGACTGAACATTAATCTTACCATCTCCTATTACAGTCCCTAATCAAGATATTCCAGGGGTGATTGCACTAACATTGTTTGAAGACTACATCTACTGGACTGATGGGAAAACCAAGTCACTCAGCCGTGCCCATAAAACATCGGGAGCAGACAGACTCTCACTGATTAACTCATGGCATGCCATCACAGATATCCAGGTGTATCATTCTTATAGACAACCTGATGGTAATTATTCTTTCCATGATTTCCATAAATGCATCCTCATCTTTCAGTAACATTCCATTTTTGATTCTTTCAAGGTTAAGTGTAATTTTATTTTTGAAAAAGATTACTAGATTTCATTATTAAGCATCATTATATAGAAGAATTCAGTCAATATCAAGTCTTGCTATTAAGGGATATGATTAGAAGCTCAATAACGGCACAAATGATTATTGATCTGTTCAAATCAAATTAAGTTTAAATGACAATATATGTAGTGAGAAGTGAAGACTAAGTTCTTGAAATAATTTTTTAAAAATACTTACAGGACCTTAGTTTCTGGAATAATGGGTAGAAGGAATTATGTTTAAAAAGCTCTAGGGTTCTAAAAATGACAAGTATTTCAAGTTTGCTTAAGCATATTTCTAAAAGGAGTTTATCAGGACTTGTGAAATAAAGGTTTGATCATTTTACTGAATATACTTATCTGGCCTATAAAGCAAAGTCTAGTAGTTGTAGATCATTGTTTCATTGTTTTATTTTACATGTATATTTCCAAACATATGTATGTCTTCATCCAAAATGCTTCTAGTCTTTGTTTATTTTTTCTGATGGACAATTTTTTTTTACTAAGATTATTGTTATTATAGAAATGCACCATTAAAATTATTCAACGATAAAATTAATATAATTGGACCATGAGTAGTGTTTGTGACAAAATGAAATTATATTTATAATATTAATGGGTTCTTGATTATAAAAATTTATTCAAATATAAGTTATGAAGCTTAAATGTCCTATCTCTGATCCCATGTTCTATTACTAGTCTTGATTATCCTGTTTTGTTGTTATTTCTTTTTCATCTGTAGTCTCCAAACATCTCTGCATGATAAATAATGGTGGTTGCAGTCATTTGTGCCTTTTAGCCCCTGGAAAGACCCACACCTGTGCATGTCCCACCAACTTCTATCTTGCAACTGATAACAGAACTTGCTTATCCAACTGCACAGCTAGTCAGGTAAGTGGACATCTGGAAATCTTCTCATGGGATATGTAAACAAGTTATTATACAGGTTTTTCCTGAATTTGTTTTTCAGCTTAAACAATTTTTGAAACATCTATTCTTTTGTTGAGCATAACATTGGATGATCATTCTGGACAATGTAGAGATGATCCCAGAGTATAGGAAAAGCAATTTAACATGTATCATTATAATGGAACCTTGGGCATTAGGAAGTACAAATAGAGATCAAAAAGGAAACAGATAACATGAAAAGAAGTCATTCCCAAAAAGAAAACAAAAAAAGAAGTGAAAACCAGATCCACACAGAATAATGGTTCAGATCCTAAGTAGGCATAGCAACAACGTTAGAGAAGACTTTACACAGTTCAAGAAGATAAGGTGGTTGAAACATAAGGGTAGGTAAAGGTAGGTAGAGTCTATACAGAGCAAGAAATCTTCCTAGATCATCTGTTCTGTGTCATCATCTCCATTCTTCCATTTCTCAGAGCCAGTAATATGAAAAAAATAAATTTGGATGGAGAATAATTCTTTAGATATGTTTTTATTAAAAAATTATATGATCAAAATAAATTTTCTGAAAACTCTTTTTTAAAAATAATTATTTTCAGTGAAGATATTCCAGCAGTTAAATGTTCTGCTTAATGATAGTTACATAGATTTGATTGTATTGCTTTCAAATTGTGGACAACAGTCATACGACATTGTAAAACTGGACTTTATTACATTTGAGTCACTGTCTTGCTTGTTTTATGATAAAATTGTCAAAAAATATTTTTTTATAATTACCAAATATATTCTTAGAATTCTGTGTTTTGAAATGTTCTGGTCTTTCAGTTACTAATAGTCACTCCATAGCAAGAAACTGAATTTCTCTTGGAATGTGTTTATCTTCAAAATGAAGAAGCTAATATTAACTCAGTCTGTCTTTTAGAATAGACCTATGAGTATTATACATAAAAGAACTGTAGCAATAAAGATATTGGACCATTTTAGGGACTCAGTGTGTTGTGGTTAAGTGCATTAATGAAGCCAGGCTTGCTGAGATTATAACCCTGACTCTGATTTAATCTGTTTGAATTCCCCTGGGTTTGTTACTTAATTTCTTGGTGCCTCCATTTTCTCATGTTTTAAATGAGATGATAATATTTTTAGACCATTGTTGTGGAGATTAAAAGGGAAAAGTTTCTGGTACACAGTAGGTGTTATTACTACCCTTGCCTGCTAGTGCAACTGAAATATACTTACCTATAACAGTATGGGTTCAATTAGTGTGCGCTGCTAATTTTACATCTCAAAGTGACTTAAATTTTCTGTTCTTTAAAAATAACTGATTTTTTTTAAACACAAATACTCAAGGAACTATAATTAAAACAATATACTTTATTAAAAAAAAATAAAAACAGAGTTTGTGGCTTGTGCTTTTAACTGGACATCAGAACTCCCAACAGCAGCCCACCTTGCTGCAGGAATAATGCAAGATTGAAACCAAGTATGAAGTAGAAAAAAGTAAAGATTATTATTCACCTTTCACAGACATAAAGGAAACTGATACTCAAAGGCAAGTGTGACCTCAAGAGTTGGGGGACTGAGTATATTTAAGTCTCTTGAAAGGGCGTTTGGACTGGGAAGAATGTCTAGAGTTTAACTTTTTGATGTAGATAACAGAAGTCATATAAGTCGTGTCTTGATATCACCATGCCCTGGTGTCTCATGACTCCAGGTGGTGGGCGGGAGACTGACCGCAGAAAACTGATGTATCAAGTCCAGGAGCACAAATGCCTTGAACAATTTGGGCAGCATACTTTCTACTTTGTTACAGTTTTTGCCTATTATGGGAGTTCTAGTTCACAAGGCTTGATTAAACATTGTACATAAAATTAATACAAAGACATGAAAGAAAGCCATTGTCATTTGTAGACTAAGGGAACAGATACATTTCTGGGTGTTAGGAAGTTTCAATAGCCCATTTCTTATCTAGGTCTGGCGGAGGCACTTCCGGGGACATGCAGTCCTTTGTGTGTGTCTCCTGCTTGTCACAGGGTGCAGTAGCAGCAACAGTCACTAGATTCAAGGGCAGCGAAGAGGGGACAAGAAAAAAATGTCTACTTTTAAATTTAAACGACTTTTACATTTCAGAGGTTCCCTTCTTTTGATGCTGTTTAGTCAAATTTCCTGCTTACTTTCAGGTTATTCTGAAATAGTCTTTTGTCTCTTGTTCTGGAGTGCTCTGTGAGTCAGTCTGTTGAAGCCCAGCACTGAGGTCGTTGCTGACTTAGTAGAGAGGATGCCTCTGCCTAAGCCAGTACAGTATGATGAGTCTCAATAGACAATTGAAAATAGGATGAAACCACAGGATGCTTTAAGACACAGATGAACATCTCAAATAGCAAGACACAGGCAGTAAAATTCAGCCTTGCAACAGGCATGAAGTGAATAAATGTGTTCTCAAATATTACATATGAAAACCTATAATTATGTTTGTTCAATGTCAAAAAAATCAGATCAGTGAATTAAATGAAAACCTAAGTCAACCTGAAAATATTATTCATATAATAAAACTATGTACCAATCTGATATTAATGATAGACTGAAATATTTACACTTCAAAAAATGCCCCTGATAGCCTTTATTATTAATTTTTAAAAATTCAGCAGTAGAGAGAAAACCCCAATTGTAGACCAGATATCGTTTTTCAACCATGTTTTTGAAAAAAAAAAGGATAAAAAGGGAGTTATTAAGTATTCTGATGAAATAAGTATTCTCATAAATTTTTGAATTTTTAAATTAGTTCTTACTGAGGGATTTTGATGTATCATATAATGATTGCAACCAATGACATGTCCCCCAAATATAATTGATCTTTAGGAAATTAAATAGGCAAATCAGGCCTATAAGAATTCTATTAAGATTGAAAATGTAATCTGAGAATCTAGCAAAAATTAAAATTAAATCCAATTCTTATAATACTAATCATTTCAAAGATTTAATTTAAATCATGTTAATCAGAAAAAAATCAATTTAAAAATGACTTTATCCAGCTTTGCAGTGGAGACTTTTCTTGTTTCAATGAAACATCACCATATTGGGATTTGCATTTTATTCTTATATTCATATTATTAGACTTACATAGTAGTTTCTTTATAGCTTCTTCTATGGGTGATAATTACAGTCTGTAGTTTATTTTATGACAATTAGTCTTAGAGAACATTTACCATGAAGTGTGTTTTATATTTATATTTAGCATTACTCTTTTTTAAATTACTGAATTTATGTATGAAAAAATGAAGCCCAGACATGAAATACAAGATATCTTCTGAAAATAAAATGTTGATTAGCATGAAAAATAACATGATAAGTATATTTTATCCTGGACTTCCCTTAACTCAATACCTTTTTATGTTTGTATTAAAAATGAAATGAAGAACGAAACCATCTTATCATACATAATTTCAACAACTGGTGTTTATTTAAATCTGACATATTTAGTAAGTTTAAAAATATATCTTAGATTTTTCTAATCTTGAGTGGGAAGTCTTTAAGAATACTCAGGAGACCTGGAGTCCTCATTTTAATGTACTTTGATATATTATAATGACTGGGAATATTTAATGTTAAGGGCAATTGCTTTCCCTCATATCCCCAGTCACTATCTATAAAGGTAATTTTTTCCCTTTGGTAATTTATAAAAAAGTATGACAGACATGACCACAGGCTAAGCAAATATGGGAGAATCAGTTAACAGTCAAATCTCCCCTTGGATTTACAGTGATCTGTTCTCTCCCACTGGAAGGAAAAAAAAATGATAATGTGAATCTATCCTGAGTCAACTCAATGATGTCCAGACAGGTTTAGCAAAAGCTAACATCAAATGGTCTCTTATTTGAGGAAAATAATAGTATTTTAAATGAACAAACTCTTAGATTGGCAATCCATTTTCTTAGAGATAACCAAACCAAGGTTATATTTTCTGTTACAAATCTTTCTTATATGTAACATGCTAAGATAAATGTTAACTTGCTGTCAGTCACTCATGTGAGAGTGATGACATAAACACTTCAAAAATAAATTAATAACTTGTTAAAAATAGAAAAATACCAAATAAATGTTTTAAATCCCAAATGAATATTGTGATAAATGTTATTCACTGAATTTCTATTAAAAGTAAAGAGAAAATAATTTGCTATAACAAAAACAATTAACTAAACTTTATCGTTTGGTTTTAATAATTTAAAGTGAAACTTTTTTACTTCAAATGCATGTGCTCTCTTTAGTTTCTTCTATCTGAATGTTCCTAAAAAAGAAATTAGCTTGTAGTCACAGATCACTAAGGAACAAATTAGCTTTACTTTTCTTTGGAACAGTTGGCCAGTAGTGAAGTTAATAGAAACTATAGTTTTGTTGCTCCGAATTTAAGTTTAGACCATCTTCCTCATAAAAGTAATATGCAAGAATAACTTCTTTAAGTTTTTCTCTAGTATCAAGTCACCTTTATGTTAAATAGACTATAAGTAAATATTGACATGTAATAATTTCAACTACTTTCTATAATTGATTTCTAAAGTGAGGGACTAATATTTCTATTTCTATAAATAACATAATTATTAGCTTTCTCATGTTTATTTCTTCAGCTGTTTTAAATAGAAAGAATGATAGAACATAAAACACATTAATAAATATTTTGATGAATAGTTATTTTAGGAAATCTGAGAGCAAGTTTTATTACGACAGTTTTCTTCTGTGCTTTTATTTTTTAAAAAAATCAACAACAAAGACTATTGAGCTTTATAACTCTTTTTAAAAATTATCATAACTTATATTTGATTATCCTTAAAGATCATATGTATTTATTAAGAATTACAGAAACTGAAAAGAGCTGTGTTAACCTCAACTGCCTTAAGGAAGTGTATCTAACATTTATGTGGGGTAGATGTTCATTATGGCGAAATGCTGTCGTTTCTGTATTCAGGAAATTTTATGGAATCACAACTTGACAGAGCTGAAAAGGATTCTCCAGATTATGTTCAGATCCTCATTTGGTGGTTAAAGAACACAGCCTAACTGTTTGTAATTGAATTGTCCAAGATTCTTAAGAAAATGCAATGACATTAAATTAATTCAAATTGTCCAAGCTAGTTCAACTTGATATCTTTTCTGATATTCCTGATGTTTTTTGCCCTGTTGAATGTTTGGCAAACTTTTTCTGCAGAGTGCCAGGTAGTAAATATTTTAGGCTTTTTGGACCACAGGGTCTCTTTAGCAACTTCTCTCTGCTGTTGTAGTGCAGAAGTAGGTCTGTAGATAACATGCAAATAAGAGGGCATGTCTGCGTGCTTAGGAAATCTCAAGAAGTTTGCTTCAACAATGTGATCTCCTGGTAGATCATTCTGTGGCTTATTTTGCATTTGTTCTCTATTGTGAAATGCTCTAAGACCACTATTACTCACAGTTGTAGCAAGAGAATGGGCTAGGCTGTGCTGTCCTGGTAAATTTTTAAAATTCCATTGTATGCGTATCTTCAACTTTTTTTTTTTTTTTTTTAAGTTTCGCTGCAAAACTGATAAATGTATTCCATTCTGGTGGAAATGTGACACCGTGGATGACTGTGGTGATGGATCTGATGAACCTGATGATTGTCGTGAGTATAACTGGCAAATGCTGGAATTCAGAATTTAGAGTTTCTTACATCTCAGACATGGAAAATTGAAGCTATAGCTGATGTATTGCATTCGAAAAGTTTTATATGTCATACATTAAAAATATGACAAAAGTTGTTGCAATATCTTTGGTGTGTCTCTGATAACTGTTCTATTTAGAATGACACCATCAACAATTTGTGTTAGTTTTTTTTTCTTTTTATATCTTAAATATGATGACTTGTAGAATAACTACATTAATTCAGGTAGTCATCAGTAAGGTAACAAGCAGCATTATTTTGACTTAACATGTCACCAAATTGGAAGCAAAAAATGGTCAACTATTCAGAATAGCACTCTATTACTGAAATCTTACCTTTAAGGGATATAATCACTCAACTTTTCTATCAGGATGAAAATCCAGAAAACTATTTAAAAGTTGAAATTTTTTAATGCAAATCATATGGTTGCTGTTAGGCATTTAATATGTTCTTAGCAGTTGCCCTAAGTGACTACCAATTATGTCTTGACATCTGACTGTGATTGGCATACTTAGATGATGCTTTTTAAGCTAGTATCCATTGCTTGGTAACTTTGGTTGTAATGGACAATCACCAGACTTTTCTTTGATATCCTTTTATAGTTCACTCCATAGGTCACTCTAGTGCTGTCCTGTAAAGTTGAAGATGCATGTAGTCAATCATGATAATTTCCTCAACATCTCAGCGGATGGTTGCCAAGATTTGGCCTTAACAGTTTAGTTCAAGAGCCATAGGCTTTCACTGAAAAAAGATGGTGTACTGTCTCCATGAAAGCTAGCTACTTTCTGCTGTAGAACTTTCTGCCACCTAATTATAAAGCTGTTTCAAATTTAGGGACTTTGGATAGTAAGTTAGATGAGGTGTGTGCCATCTCTCTGGTCACTACGAAGTCTATTATGCAACTAAAATTGTTTCACATAGTTTATATATTTGAAAACCGAAAGTAATCAGTTCAACAAGAGGGAAAAATGTTATAAAAGTCATTTCTTTTCTGCTATAATCTTTATTTTTCTGAAATATCCACTGCTTTATTATTTTTTTAAATATGTTTTTTGTTTTCACTTTGATAGGCAACATATAAAGAGTAGTATCTCAGTGGGATAGTTATAATATTATGCCTTCATTATAATTTTTGTTAATTCATGAATTAAAGGAATATCAAAGTAAGAAGAAATATTTTGGTGACCTTATTGAGATTCACTTATTAAAATAAAGTTATTACCTTCCCTCCAATAAAGTAAATTTTCTATAATATAGTAAACAAAGACTTTTGTAATTCATAAAATAAATACGAATAGCATGTCAATTTAGTCCTTTAATTAAGAAAATGACCTTTCTTGCCCAGACTCACTGTTCTCTGAGGAAATTTCACAATAATGACCTACAAAGCTAATATAACCCAGTGTTCTTCCTTCTAAAATATTTGCAACTCCTAAACTCTAACTGTAATCTTGACTGAAATTTCATGCTGAAATTATATTGACATGAAAAATTAACTACAGATTCAGTATAATGAGTTTTTCACATTTACCTACTTTCAGAATATATGGTAATCAAATATTAGTTAAGTGTCCCTTGAGACACTGGTATCCAAGAGGCATCTAATATACAAGCGCTTCTGTATAATTCTTATCCTAGTTAAATACTCATATCTACTTGTATTTATTTATTTTTTAAACTGGCAAGAAAAGTCGTATATATTTAAGGATACAACATGATGTTTATATTTTATACAGACACACACTCCTGTGAAATGGCTAAATGAAACTATTTCACATATGCATTATCTCATATACTCATTTTTTTCTGGTGAGAATACTTAAAATCTACTTTCTTAGAAATTTTCAAGTATACAATATATTGTTATTAACTGTAGTAACTATAATGTCCAATATATCTCTTGAACTAATTTCTCCAGTCTAAACAAAATTTTATGTCCTTTGTTCAGCATCTTCCAACCTTTCCTAATCCCTATCCTCTAAAAACCATCATTTTACTCTCTGTTTCTATGAGTTTGACTTTTTTAGAGTACCATATAACCCCATCCTCTAATAACTGTCATTTTATACTCCATTTCTATGAGTTTGAATTTTTTTAGAGTACCATATAAGTGAGATTATGCACAGTATTTATCTTTCTGTGACTGGCCTATTTCACTTAACATAGTTTCTCCAGGTTCATCCATGCTGTCACAAATGACAGGATTTCCTTATTTTTAAAAGCTGAGTAGTATTCTGTTTTGTAAATATACCACATTTTCTTTTTTATCCATTGATGGACATTTAAGTTGATTTCATATTTTAGCTATCATGAATAAAGCTGTAGTGAACATGGGGAGTACATCTGTATCTTTCAACATACTGACTTTATTTTCTTTGGACATAGAGACATACCTCATTGTATTGCCCTTCACTTTATTGCACTTTGCAGATAATTCTGTTTTTTCAAGTTGAAGTTTTCTGGCAATGGTGCAACAAGCTAGTTTATAGGTGATTTTTTTCCAACAGCTTGTTCTCGCTTTGTCTCTCTATATTGCATTTTGGAAGTTCTCATATTATTTCAAATGTTTTCATTATTATTATATCTACTCTGGGGATCTATGATCAGTTTTTCTTTGCTATTACCACTGTATTTGTTTTGGAGCCCCACAAGTTGCACCCATAAAAGACAGAGAACTTATTTAACAAATGTGTGCGTACTTTCTGGTTGTTCCACCACCTACCCTTCCCTGTCTCTCCCTCTCCTTGAGCCTTTCTGTTCCCTAAGACACAAAAATATTAAATTAGGCCAATTAATAATCTTACATTGGTCTCTAAATGTTCAAGTGAAAAGAAACATTGCACATCTCTCATTTTAAACAAAGCTAGAAATAATTAAGCTTAATAAAAATGTCATTTCAAAAGCTGAGATAGACCAAAATCTAGGTTTTTTGCGCCAGTTAGCCAAGTTGTGAATGTAAAGGAAAAGTTTTTTTTTTTAAGAACAGTAAAAGTGCTACTCCAGTGAACACACAAATGTCATAGCAAGACCCTAAAATGCTTTATTTCTATGAATGCTGCGATAGTCAAAATGAAAGTGTGTCTCTAAAGGAGGTTCATTCATGAGCTTCAAGGAAAGAAGTCTTTATAACATAAACATACAAGGTAAAGTTGCAAGTGCTGCTAGAGAAGCTGCTGCAAGTTATCCAGAAGACCTACCTAAGAGAATGTGGCTACATTAAGCAACAGATTTTCAACGCAGAAGAAACAGCCTTCTATTGGAAGAGAATGCCACCTGAATCTTTCATAGCTAAAGAGAAGAAGTCAGTACCTGGCTACAAAGCTATAAAGGACAGGCTGCCTTTAGGGGTCAATGCAGCTGGTGACTTTCAGTTGAAGCTACTGCTTATTTACCATTTCAAAAATTCTAGGACTCTTAAGAATTATAGTAAATTTCCTCTGCCTGGACTCTATGAATGAAACAACGAAGTCTGATGATATCACATCTGTTTACAACATGGTTTACTGAATTCTTTAAGCCACTCCTGAGACCTACTACTCAGGGAAAAAAAAAAGATTTTTTTCAAAATTTAATTGCTCATTGACAATGCACCTGGTCACCAAAGAGCTCTGATGGAGAGATACAAGCAGATCAATGTTGTTTTCATTCCTGTTAACACAATATCTAAAGCTGTATCTTGCAAACAAAGGAGCAATTTCAACTTTTGATTCTTACTTTTTAAGAAATATGTTTTGGATTGCTGTTTCTGCCATAGATAGTTTTCCGCTGTTGGATCTAACAAAATAAAATGAAAATCTTTTGGAAAGGATTCGCCATTATGGATGCCATTGAGAAGGTCAAAATTTCAACATTTACAGACGTTTGAAAGATATTCCAACCCTTATAGATGACTTTGAGAAATTCAAGACTTTAGTTGAGGAGGTCATTGCAGATGTGATAGAAAGAACAGGAGAACTAGAATTAGAAGTGGAGCCTGAAGATGTGTGACTGAATGACTGCAATTTTATGATAAAACTTGAATGATAAATTGCTTCTTATGGATAAGCGAAGTGAGTGGTTTCTTGAGATGGAATCTACTCCTGGTGATGCTATGAATATTGTTGAAATGATAGCAAAGGGTTTAGACTATGACATAAACTTATTAATAGTTTATTATAGAGTGGCAGGGTTTGATAGAATTGCCTCCAATTTTGAAAGCTTTGCTGTGCATAACATCCTATCAAACAACATCACATACTACTGAGAAATCTTTTGTGAAAGGAAGAGTCAATTGATTTGGCAATCTTCATTACTGTCTCATTTTAAGAACTTGTAACAACTACCTCAACCTCTTCAGCAACCACCACGCTTATTAGTCAGCAGCCATCAACATTCAGGCAAAATCCTCCACCAACATAAATATTATCATTCACTGAAGGTTCAGATGATCATTAGCATATTTTGGCAATAAAGTGTTTTGAAATTAATGTATATACATTGCTTGTTAAAAGCATTTCACACTTACTGGACGACAGCATAGTGTAAATTTAACTTTTATATGAACTAGGAAGCAAAAAAAAATGTTGTTAACTTGCTTTGTTGCAGTATTCACTTTATTGCAGTGGTCTGGAACTAAATCTGAAATATCTTTGAGGTATACCTGTATATACTCAGTGGTGGAATTGCTGGATCACATGATCATTCTATTTTTAATTTTTTGAGGAACCTACATACTATTTTCCATAATGGTGTACGAATTTACATTTCCAACAATGGTATACAAGGGTTCTCCTTTCTCTACATCCTTGTCAATACTTTTATGTCTTCTTTTTGATAGCACCCATTGTAACAGTTGTTAGGTAACATCTCATCATGGTTTTACTTGCATTTTCCTGTTGATTAGTGAAGTTGAGCATTTTTTTTCGTATACCTTTTGGTTATTTGCATGCCTTCTTTTGAGAAATGCCTGTTTGATTCCTTAGCCCATTTTTTAAACTGGGTTATTTGTTTTCTTGAGTTGTTTGCATTCTCTATATATTTTGGAGATTATTAACCCATTATTAGATATATCAATTGCAAATATTTCCTCTATCTAATAGTTTGTCTTCTTACTCTGTGGATTGCTTCCTTTGTTGTGTAAAAGCTTTTTAATTTGAATTAATTCCTTTTGTCTATTTTTGTTTTGGTTGCTTGTGCTTTTGGGGTCTTATCCAAAAGGTTTTCACCTGGAGCAATATAATGGAGCTTTTCTCCCATGTTCTCTTCTAGTCGTCCTACATGTTTTTATTGGTGGCGTTATCTCAGTGGTCTTTTAGCAAAGCAACTAAATTTTTTCTTGTAGTTGATGGGTTGATAGCTTTGAATATATATATATATATATGTGGGCATGACAATTTACTCAGAGAGTCATGGTAAGGTGGAACATTATATACATGAGTCTGTGAGTGTTTAGATTTCATTTTTGAGTGACTGCATTATCAAAAGTTGCAGATATTAAAAGATATAGATACTATCTAACTTCATGTGAGAAAACAGGAAAGCCTAATGCCAGAGTTAGACACTTACAAATTTTATTTTCATAAATATAGTTAAGAGTGACAAATCAAGAATTCTTTGGCATCATAAGTTTGTAATTTTGTCTCTTATGATATTCTAACTAACATAGCAAGAATTGTTCTAGAAACAAATATGATGGTCAGATGGGCTTCCCCGTTATTTCCAAAACTTTTAGTTGCAACCTGTTTTATGGGTGAGTTGTTTTGATAGCAAAGAAATATTTTTTAAAGTTTATGTATGAAGCAAAAGCAAATAGAGGGAATACATATGATTAACGTAAGAGAAAATTATCATTCAGTTTAAACCTTAGGTATGATTAATTAACAAACATTACACTAGAGAAAAATGATTTTAATTTTAGAACTCTCTTCTATAGGAGGAATACATATATTGAGTTATTTTTAAAAGAATGT
The DNA here is from genome assembly GCA_963574415.1 of Tarsius wallacei. Classification (NCBI taxonomy): domain Eukaryota; kingdom Metazoa; phylum Chordata; class Mammalia; order Primates; family Tarsiidae; genus Tarsius; species Tarsius wallacei. The sequence continues at coordinate 13,753 of CAUYQG010085655.1, forward strand.
TTAAATTTTTAATTAGCATTATATTTATAAAGGCATAATTTGTTTCACAAAGAAAATTTAAAATGCCATTTATTAGTGTTGGAGTCAAAATTTGAACTAATAAAGATTATATTATTAATCTCAAAGTCAGTGATTAATAACATGCATTAGAAACTAGTCAGAAGCTTATGAGAAAACTTCTGAGTCAGATCTAGATTTGAATTCCAAGTCAGGCGCTTAAAAGTTGTCCATTTCGGGTGAATTAATATTATTCATGAAACTTTGTTTACTCAATATTTACTATTTACAATATATTATTCATTCAGCATAACAGATTATGGGAATACATATTAACAAATCTGATTTACAGTGTGATAAAGGTAGGAGGCATTTGCTTTAAGTAGTGTTGGAGAATATGTATTGAGAACAGGTCAACATCATAGGCAGCAAACTGATCAAGAAGAAATGACATTGGAATAACAATTCATAATCACAATACATTTTATTATACAACTTAACCTCTCAATATCACTTCATAGAAATGAGAAGACTTTTATATGTTTAAATATTTGTATTTTGTAATTTTATGTTGTTAATTCCTACCCTCTTTTGTTTAGTTTATGAGTATCGTCTGAGTTGTTCATAGCTTAGTTATGCATCTGAACCTAGTAGAGATCTAGATGTGCACATTCACATTGTGTTTCAGGATATTTTAAATAAAATAATAGAATAAATATTCTGAATATCAGAAATACTCTGTTTACGAAGTCACAAGCTAAGATTGCCATTCTACAATACCTATTTGTTTTCTCCCCTAGCTGAATTTAAATGTCAGCCAGGCCGATTTCAGTGTGGAACTGGACTCTGTGCTCTGCCGGCTTTCATCTGTGATGGAGAGAATGATTGTGGAGACAATTCTGATGAGCTCAACTGTGGTAGGTGATTACATTTCTAACTAATAAAAATAAATCTAATTCTTAACTGATTATGTTTGTGCTGATTTAAATTCAGACACACGTCTTAGGCCAGATTTTTTATTTTCTCTCTCTTCCAGACACTCATGTCTGCCTGTCTGGTCAATTCAAGTGTACTAAGAACCAGAAATGCATCCCAGTTAACCTCAGATGTAACGGACAAGATGACTGTGGTGATGAGGAAGATGAAAGGGACTGTCGTAAGTCATTTCAAAATGCTCCGTCTTGTCTTACTATTGACTCCCAACTGAAATAGGTCCAAAAGTTATTATTATGCTCCATAAATTTATAATTTATTGATAAATAAACCAACAATTATGATAAAAACTTACAAATAGGTGCCATTTGGGATGGATTGTCTAAGAAGTTCTATGTAAAAAAAGTAGATAAAATTGAAACATGTGTGATGTTTATTTTAAAAGCTACTTGGAGATTATGAAAAACATGAACAACATCCATATATCTGTATCATCCTTAAGGGAAGCATCAAATACAACATTGCAGTTGATTATGGATTTTTTTCATAAATTAATTTTTTTTGCTCATATTAAGTAGATACAGGTAATTTACTTTGTTGATTAGTTCATTACTTGAAATTAACTCTTTTTTAATTAGAGATTTCTCTCCCATGAAATACATGCTGCACCTATAATGGGAAATACAAAATCTGGTCATAAAAACTGACAAAGCCGGGCTTGGTGGCTCAGCCTGTAATCCCGCGCCTTTGGGAGGCTGAGGTGAGTGGATTGCCTGAGTCCGCGGGTTCGAGACCCGCCTGGGCAACTTGGCGAGACCTCATCTCTACAGTAAATAAATAAAAAAATCAGCCGGGCGTGGTAGCGCGCGCCTGTAATTCCGGCTACTTGGAAGGCTGAGGCGGAAGGATCGCCGGAGCCCAGCAGGTTGAGGCTGCGGTGGCCGGGAGCGGCCACTGCACTCGAGTCTGGGCGACAGAGTGAGACTCCAACTCAAGAAAAAAAAAATGACAAAATTACTTGTAAAAAACTAAATAATACTCCATTTAATATATACTAACAGACTGAAAGAATAATAGCAAAATATCACTTTATTGTTTTTATCACATATTAGCATTTTTCAACCAAAATCAAATTACATTAGGAGGCAACACAGTTGATAATATATGTATATATGCACATGTGTGCACATACACAGGATCCGAAGGACAGAGCACCTGTCAAGTTTCAGGTTTTCAATAGAATGACTGTCAACATTTCTGTCTTGCCAAAGTTTTATTTTATTCCTCAAAAACTTTTATCAGTAAATAATGTGCAGTCATCCAGCAATTTGATTAAGATGGTGCATTCAGAATAAAGTCAGTACCAGTTCTTTATGGTTAGTCATTCTAGAAGTTGATCCATTAATCTGACCAGGATTTGTGATGTAGTTTACAGTCTGAGTTAGATGTTCACTTCTCTCAGAAACTCAACATAATTTCTAGAGGTTTTGATAAACTCTATGCTTTTTATTTCCTCATTAATGACTTTTAATTTCAATCTTTTCCCATTTATAAAAATGCATGTGTTATAAATTCTTAAGTTTACCTGAGAAAGATTATTTTGAAAGGCACTGAATTCTTTATTATTAAAATTAGTTTCTAGCTAGCTAATCAGGAATTTGGGGAAAATTTTTGATTTTTATCAATGTATCATTTCAAAAATATGTTTTCTTTATTTCTACTGGAAAAGACACTAAGAGTACATTATAGGTAATTAAAAGTTAAAATTTCTCACCTTCAAAGCCCATTAATTAGAAGACAATACATTTCAATAAACTGTCTTAAACATTTGGCTATATAATTGCTTTTCATAAATAAAATGCCTGTTCTTCTCCAAAGCTATATTTTAACAGAAGTTTTCCTCTTAAGCTGAAAACAGCTGTTCTCCAGACTATTTCCAATGTAAAACCACGAAGCATTGCATTTCCAAGCTGTGGGTTTGTGATGAGGATCCAGACTGTGTAGATGCATCAGATGAGGCCAACTGCGGTAAGTGTTTTGTGAATGTGGATCTTATCTATCTGCGTCTGTCTCATCATCTGAGATGGTCACAGTGAAACAAATCTGATCGCAATTCTGATAAAAAGATAAAACCTTACATGAGAAAATTTTATCTCTGTATTCATAGTCATTAAGACTTAAGTTATTTACTTTACAAAAAAGCATTGAATGATAAGATGAAAGAACCAGTATTGCTTGATATAACCCAAAACTTTATAAAAGACAAATTAAGTAATTAATGTATGCACATCATAATATTAATGTTTAATCAATGGAAATAAGGAAACACTATTTTGTATTGTTCTATAATTCATTTGTCTGCTTATATATATATAAGCTTCTCTATTCAGTCAATGATTATTGTTCTTTTTTAAGAACAGTGGGAAAAAGGAAAAGATAATAAAAGCATCTGTGCTATTTTAGTAGACAGTAATCACTAGCATTTGTTTCTGAAACATTAATATTTTTGCTTAAATTAAATTACTTTATTTACAATAATTACTCTTTAATTAATGTCACAGAAATGGAGAATATATTTATTTTATTTAACGCACTTGATTCTATATTGAAAATGTCAACAGTGAGACAGAAATGAAGAGTAGTTGCTATGTATACTTCATTTTATCAACATTTATTGAACATTAATTGAGCCTGTTTTGTAACCAGATATACTAATTTGACACTGTTGGGAAAGCAAAAAGTGTTAAATCTAGTAATTGATTAGAATGAAGAAAGTCTGTCCAAACTAGATTGGACATTTAGACTTCATAGAATTGTATTAAATGCGTTTGCTAGAATTCACACTACTCTTATTTAATTTTCATGGGAAAAATGAAAATAATGAAAAACCTTTAAGTGCTCTGAAATTCCATTTACATTGAACAAAACTTATGAGCTACATGTATAAGTACTGGCAATAATAACATGCTTTTAAATTATTTTCTTAATACCATCTTTTGTATAATTGTGTCTTTCGAATATGCAACCAGTAAAGCTATAGCTTGTCACAGTATCATAAAGGTACCATTTACTACTTTGTGGAATTGGTTTTCACAATCAATTTACAAAGCCTCAAATTACATTCATCACTGATTTGTCCATAGCAATTACTAAGGACTTTTACATACTAGTTTTTATTATTGGCTGGTTTGCTGTTTTGTCTTTTGTGTTTTCATTTACCAAAACAAAGTGGAATAATGACTTATTAACTCTGAATAATTTCTTGATGGAGTGTTCTTTCTATATTTTGCTCTATTTTCTCCTCACTTTGGAATGATTTCACTCTTCTTGGTAGATTATATTGTGCAAAACAATAATTATCAATCATCATCATAATAGCAATACCTAATATTTAGTTGATGCCAACCCAATGACCCAGGAAATATGATGGAGGTTTTATAGCGATCACCTCACTTACTCTCTTTATTATCCCTATCTTATTGATAAGGCACATGGGAACAGTTTTGTAACATGTAAGGTCCCACAATTAGCAAGCGATGGAACTGGGCTATAAATCCATGGTTCTGTGACACCAAAGCATCTGCCTTGAACACAGCAAAGATCCATATCATTCCCTCTATATACAGAGAAAAAGTATTTAAATGTTTTCAGTAATGAGGTTATATAGGATTCTTCCAGCCACAAGTATTATTTATTATTAGTTCCAGACCAATATATCTACACATATGTACATTCAGAGGAAGGCAGGGAAAGAGAGTTGCCATTTGATTTGTGCTATACACTATAAAATTTTACTGAGGGCAGATACTAATTAAATTTAAAGAAACTTCATATCTTAGCAGAGTACTTTTCAGTTCTTATTTGAAGAGGATAAGAGTCACCTTGTCGCTCCTCTTCTGTCCTCAGTACACATAGAAATGTCACGTATTTATGCTGATAATTTTAACACTCTGGGATGATTCCCTTTCTTGCTGTTTTTACTTGAGTAAAAATAAATAAATAAATAAATAAATAACCTTTTTAGAGGTTAACCTATTGTACCAAAGCCTTATTGTTTGAATCAGTTGTATTTCTTTGTGGGTAGGGATGGATCTTTTCTAGAAAAGAGGGTGTGTTTCACTATTTCACATGTTCTATGTGCTCAGGAGCTGGCAGGATGTAAAATAGACTTGTATTGCTTGAGTGTCTAGCCTATTCCCTGGTGCAAGATTTTTGTTTTAATTGTCTTCCATACTTTCTTTTCCCAGCACTAAGTTTAAGAGGAGATGCTACTGTATTCTTGGAGTTCACCTAGGTCTTACCTTTTATTTTTCAGCACTAATATTTATCTATAGTTCTGTATCAGTTGGATTCTTTTAATTCTAAAGTCTTAATATTGAAGTTTGTTCTACCTTGATACCTTGTTCTACCTACCTTAGCAAGCAACTATAGGAAAACAACGTAACTTAACACAACAAAATACACATATAGCATAGGGAATTAAAATAATAATGTGAAAGTATTTTTTAGTTGTTCAATATAATTTTATTTTACTATTTTGTTTATTTTAGTTGTGGGGTACAAGTGAGGATTTATTACATAAGTAAGGTGCATGCAGATAAAGTTTGGGCTTCTAGCCGGCCCTCTCTCCCCCTGATAATGGACCAGATACCAAGTGAGTTACCCTGTGCCACCCTTCTTCCTCCCTCCCTCCCTCTCCCAGCAGTATCCACTATGCCAATCCCACCTTTGTGCTCATGTGACCAGTGATCAGAAGTTGTTCTATATTTATATTTACTAGAATATCAAATGTATGTTGGATTTAGCCCAGTGTAATTTTTTCTATGAGTGCTTGCAAATTTAACAACAAACATTCAATCTGTGGAAAAATGTTATGCTAATCTAGAATTTAAAGAAGCTTTAAATAGATATAGATTAAATATGGTTTAGGAGTCCAGATTTTAAAAATGAGTCTTGATGAAAATTTATATATAAATTTTAAAAAATTAAATTGACATAAAATGTTTCACCCTATTAACTTTTAGCTTTTGAGATGGTTAAATTTATGAATCTGCAAAAATTGGCACATGGGGATTAATTTAATAAAAATCTTTAAAAAACATGTTTTAACTCTTTTTCTGTGTAAGTAAAGATTTAAATCTACACTAGCTTAATGGTTGTGACAAGATAGTCACAGCATTGTTTTCAGAGTTGTCAATAGTTCTTATAAAATTACTTCTTTCTGTTTAAGGGTGTTTACTCTTTTTAACTATATATCCAGAGAAAAACAAACTTTTCTTTTTCTTTTTTTTTTTTTTTTTTTGAGTTTGAGTATCACTCCCTCACCCAGGCTGCAGTGCAATGGCATGCTCACAGCCACCCCAGCATTGACCTGCTGGGCTCCAGCGATCCTTCAGCCTCAACCTTCCAAGTGGTCAGGACTACAGGTGTGCATTACCACACCTGGCTAATTTTTTGATTTATTGTAGATAAGAGGTCTCACCATGTTGCCCAGGCTGGTCTTGATTCCCTGGGCTCAGGCAATCCTCTCGCCTCAGCCTCCCAAAGTGCTGGAATTACAGGCTTGAGCCAGTGTGCCCAGCCCCAACTTTTTCAGTTTTTAAAAAAATTTTGATAGACTTAGGGGTACAAGTGGTTTTAGTTTCATGGAAGAATTAGTGATAAAATCTGAGCTTTTAGTGTATCTGTCAACTGAATAGTGTATATTATAATCAATAGGATAAAAAGAAATTTTAAACCGTACATAAATACCATCTTAGTAGACCCTAGAAATAGATACTGACTGCTTTTGTAAGACTGTTTTTTCTTTTCTTTTTTATTGTTTTTTTATTTTTTTTTATTTTTTTTGAGTTGGAGTCTCACTCTGTCGCCCAGACTGACTGGAGTACAGTGGCTGCTCCCGGCCACCGCAGCCTCGACCTGCTGGGCTCCGGCGATCCTTCTGCCTCAGCCTTCCAAGTAGCTGGAACTATAGGTGCGCGCTACAACGCCCGGCTAATTTTTTTATTTATTGTAGAGATGAGGTCTCACCAAGTTGCCCAGGTGGGTCTTGAACCCGCGGACTCAGGCAATCTACTCACCCCAGCCTCCCGAGGCAGGGGATTACAGGCTGAGCCACCAAGCCTGGCTAGACTGTTTTAATATTTGTTATAATATTTAGGAAACACCGTATTTGAATGCCTAACCAAAATAAGTAAAATATCCTAATTGTAGCAGCTCTGCAATATTCATTTGAAATTTCAACTTCGAATTTACTTCACCTTCAGCCTGCCATATTCTATTTCAGAAACTAATTGAGGATTTAAGGATTTGACAGGTGTGTACTAGATTCATACCTCTGCTTAGTAAAACAGTTGAATTTTTTCTACAATCTGTCTCATAAGATGGTAACAAAATTTGTTTCTTTCTATTATGTTCTCTCTTCCCAGTTTATAGTTTAAACTTTTAGTTCTTTCAATGCTTCTAAAATATTCTGTTATTTTTCTATCTGGGCTTCCTTGGTCAACTCTGCACTCATGCCCCAGTGATACAGAGACCTACTAATGTCTGTCCATATTGTCACAGCCCCTAGACATGGGCATTGCAAAGGCTCAAGTGCTCCTGTACATTCCTGAAAAATATTCCTGGGAGTTAATAAAAGGTGTGCTTCCCCTTATCTCCTATGCACATACAATAAGCAGCCTCAGGGGATCTTTGACTTCCCTGTAGTCTATGCTCAATCAACGGAAAGATGCAAATCTGCATTTGTTCCCTTTTTCTGAGTGGTTATGTTTGAATAATATAGTATCAATGTAATTGTAAGCCTTGTGATTTGTGTAACTTTATGTATCAATGTAATAATAAGTTTTGTGATTTGTATAACTTTTGCATAATGCGTGACGTCTTAGGCCTTGTAAACTCCCTTTACTCTATGGCAAGCTTGATTAACACTTCTGTCAGGTCCTACTGATAAGAGCTATGAGATACCTCTGATACCTGGCACCAGGAAGTCTGGACTGAAAAATGCCCTGATGATAAATGCAGCTGAAACTCAAGTTCTATACAATACTCTGCTGGTGGCTAATATATAGGTACTACAAAAGCCTGGAGGGTGAGCAGAACCATTTAGAAAGACCTCAAGTCTGTCTCTGCTCCCTGGATTTGAGCTCAGAGATAAACTTCTTTCTATCAGTTTACTGTTCCTTTGACTTATTGGTATCAAGGAGAGCAGCTGAGCATTACCAGGACCATCACACCAACTTCCTAGAATTCACCATTTGTTCTGTCACATCATTCCTCTCCTCTGTACTCTTGCTTTCTGTTTTCTTTTCCTGTCATCCTTTCATCTACTCTAGAATTCTGTATCATCAAAACGAATCTTTAAGTTGTCTCAGCTTCATTTGCTGATTTGAGCAGTCTTGGTTTATTACCTGCTACTTGGCTAATGGTCTTTAATGAATGTGCTAGCTATCATCATACCAGTTAGTGCTTGTGAGAAGACCTTGAACATCCTTCAGTAGTCTTGAGGCTCAGAAACAGATACCCCAAATTATGGCATTTTGACATGCTGAGTTGAGGAAGCCTTAGGTTCTCTCTGATTTTCTCTTCCTTGTTCCCTCACTGCCTCTCCCCAAAAAAGCAGCTTCCCTTCCCTGTTATCTCATTATATATTGTAGAGAAGAAGGCCAAGATGTGACCTAAGCAGAACCTTTTATGAGAATAATGACAGTCTCCAAGAATTATTTAAATTTCAAAGAAACTATTTAGAAATTAATCTCTGTTACTCAGATCCAATCATTCTCCCTAGTAATTGTTTGTTGCCTCTAAATAGAATTCTTCTTCTTTCCCTTCCCATAACCAGCTTTACCAAAATCCAAGATCATATTCTTTCTGTAACTTCAAGATGGTATTTAAGTTTCTGTAACTCATTGGGAAGTTGAGTCTTCATTCTGAAAGCTCCCATATACATATGTTAAATTAATTGGTATGCCTTTTCTCCTATTGTTCTGGCCTAACAAACAAGCTGATCTCTCCCTCTGGGTCAATCAGAAACAAGAGGCAGAGGGTTGGGAGAAATGGAACCAGGGAGCCAGTAGGTGTACAACTTTCTTAAAATTACAGCACTTCAACCAACCCTGTGGATAAATTAACAAGGATATGACTCAAGATCTAATACCTTCACTCATCTTGGAGGCTGAATAAAACAGTCCTGTAGGCAGTTTCCGCATTATCCAAGATCTCCTAACCAGGTTGACATTTCAGAGTAACTTTTGAGATTTACAACCATGTGGACTTTAAATTTTATAGCTCCTTGGGGGTGAGGGTAGAAGTTACAACTCTCAAAGGAACTACTTCAGTATATTTAGGTAAACAACTTTGAATTAAACATGAGAAATGACCAGGCTCAGTGGCTCAGTTTGTAATCCCAGCACGTTGGGAGGCTGAGGTGAGTGGATTGCTTGAGCCCGCGGGTTCGAGACCCGCCTGGTCAACTTGGCGAGACCTCATCTCTACAATAAATTAAAAAAAAAAAATTAATCAGGCGTGGTAGTGCGCACCTGTAGCTCCAGCTACTTGGAAGGCTGAGGCGGAAGGATCGCCGGAGCCCAGCAGGTCGAGGCTGCGGTGGCCGGGAGCGGCCACTGCACTCCAGTCTGGGCGACAGAGTGAGACACCAACTCAAAAAAAAAAAAAAAGAAAGAAAAAAATAAACATGAGAAATGTAAGAAACCCTATTCTCTGAACTTTGGCCTATAACACTGTTAATCAATCTACTTTGTGTCAGTGATTTTTCAGAGAACCTTTAGGGTACTAATGGTCATGGTCCCCACAATAGCTTTGTACTTTCCACAGCCTGGTTTTTCCGACATGACACTGAACAAATTCAAACCAAAAGATAGGACATATCAACATGTGTTTTTATTTTCCTTTAAATATGTCACTAGGAAATTTGAACCTGCCTACTCAAGCTACAGTTACAAGCTATAAGAATGTAAGAAACACATTGTCTTAAAAAGCTAAAGGATTACATATCAAATTATTAAATATTTCAGCTTTGGGCGGCAGAGGCACTCTTACAAATATTTTGTAAGGACATCTGTGTAGAGGCAGAGGCAGAAGGATTGCTTGAGGCCAGGAGTTCAAGAGCAGCCCAGGCAACATAGAGAGATGCTATCTCTACGCAAAAGTTTTAAAAAATAATAATAATTAGCTGGATGTGGTCTTGCAAACCTCCAGTCCTAGCTACTTGAGAGACTTAGATGGGAGACTCACTTGAGTCCAGGAGTTCGAAATTACAGTGAATTATGGTCATGCTACTACACTCCAGCCTGGGCGGTGGAGGGCTATCCTGTATTAAAAAAACAAACATATATGTACATACACACACACACACACACACACACACACACACACACACATATATATTTGACATACAGATTTGTATATTTGTATACAAAATTATATAATAAGTACTATAGAGCATTTTTAATAGATTTTGACAATTGGCTTAAGATATCTCTCTTAAAACATTTAAATCTTTACAGTAACCACTAAAACCCACCTCTAGTATTTACCCCCTCTAGTCTCTCTACTTCCCTGAAGTGGTCATGTATCAGTCACATGTATTGTTTTGCTTTTTCCCCCTTACTTTTGCTATGTAAATATACGTCCATTAATATGTGCCTGATAGTTTAATAGGATTTTAAAGATTTACATAATGGTATTATATTTTCTTTATTATTTTGAAGCTAACATTTTTAGTACTCCAGCAAATTAATAAGCATAAACACTGTTTCCCTAGTGAGGGTTATTTCTACGTGTTACAATTATTAAACATTCATTAGCAAATCAGGCACAAAACACTTCCTGCAACCTGTGCTACAGAAACCATGAAGTCTCAGTTCCCTGTGTCGGTGCTTTAATTGTCACCTTGTGTGAAAGCTCATTTGAAGCTGACTTGACAGCATCCAGAGGCAGGATTCTGCCAACCCCACAGTCAGTAACATGTTCAATTATACTCAGGATGGAAAGCCTGGAGTGAGCCTCAAAAGTGATACTCTGGTACTGATGAGTAAAGCTATAGTAAAATAATTCATGATCTTTGAATCTAGTTATTTATGAATTTAGTTATTTTCAAAAAGTTATATCAACCTACATTTAGAATAGCATTTAGAAAATATTAGTTCCATGATTTCAAGATACCCCCTGGAGGAAGAGTTCTGTGCTCTTACACACAGGAAAAGATGATGTTCTAAATTCTGTGTCTCTGAAAGTGATGCACTCTTACAAATATTTTGTAAGGACATCTGTGTAGTATTTTTAATCAGTGTTTTCTGAATTTAAATATAGGTTATAAATATATGTGCTATATTTTGACGAGCAAACAGATGATCAGAACATCCTCAGTGCCTCTATCCTCTGTGGCTGTGACTTGTGAGCATAACAGTTGTGGTGGCGGGAGAGTTGTTTTTGAGGGAGGATGCTGGGAGACAGGTTTTAAACTTTCTAACATATGGTATCACAACGTCTCTCTTCTTAGATATTTATAATGGTGGGATTGCATGCCTCATGTTAGCAGTTGGGAAAGAGGAAGGGCTGTCTATCCACAGCCTCTTGAACCTTGTTGCTCTCTGCTTAGTTTGATCTGCAGCCTGAACTCTAATCTGTGCTGTGGAGAGTGGGCATCATTATGCACTGTCTGTGTGTAGCTTTTACTGTATCTCCAACTCTCCTTTCCTGGTGAGCTACAGCCTGATCTTAAGTTGTTGCTGGTGTATGGAAACTCTTGAGCCAAGATTCTCATAGGAGGATGAGATCTCATAAAACTCTCAGGTCCTTTGAAGAGCCAGGAATGCTGCTTCCTGCCTATCTTTCTAACCACCATCCACTTTTAATGTCATAACATCTCTACTAAGTTCTATTAAGTGTGGCGTGTACCCAATACTAGGTTTCTTCTAGAGGCTTAGTCTCTCCTCACGATAAAACTAAGTCAGGGTGACACTCATCTTCTCAGTGTCTTGGCCTATCCCCATATCTATCTGTATTGAGGACATAAACAGTTGAAATTTTCTTTCTTTTTTTTTTTTTGAGTTGGAGTCTCACTCTGTCGCCCAGACTGGAGTGTAGTGGCCGCTCCTGGCCACCGCAGCCTCGACCTGCTGGGCTCCGGCGATCCTTCCACCTCAGCCTTCCGAGTAGCCGGAATTACAGGCACGCACTACCACGCCCGGCTGATTTTTTGATTTATTGTAGAGATGAGGTCTCGCTTGCCCAGGCGGGTCTCGAACCCGCGGGCTCAGGCAATCCACTCACCTCAGCCTCCCAA
>CAUYQG010085656.1:0-16117 GCA_963574415.1 Tarsius wallacei
TTTGGGCAGAGTGCTACTGGTATTTAGTAAGTAGAACCCAGGGACATTGTTAATGAAAAGAACAAGTCCCCAGAAGAAAAATTATCTAGGTTAGAATTTTATTTCCCCTGGGGAGAACCCAATACTTTTTATTTTTTAAATTTAATTTTAAAGATGTGAGGTGCAATTTATGGTTAGGTATACAAATTTTCATTATGTAGGTACCCTTGTTGATGAGGTGTACACTCCCTTCCTTGGCAGTTTCCCACTACTGCCAATCCCTTTCTTAAAGTATTATGATAATTGTTCAAGGTCAGCTTATGAATGAGTACATGTGATACTCAGTTCTTTGTTTCTGTGACAGATCACTCAGTGTTATAGACTCTAAGTCCATCAAAGTTGCTGCGAAGCTCATAATTTTGTCCTTTTTTATGGCTGCATAATATTCCATCATGTATATGTATCACATTTTTTTAAATCCAGTCTTCTTTCGATGGGCAGCACAGTTGGTTCCATGTTTTTGCTATTGTGAATCATCTTACAATAAACATGCATGTGCAGGTATCTTTTTTATAGAGTGATTTGAGTTTCTCCAGATATATTCCTAGCAGGGGGATTGCAGGGTCATATGGAAGGTTGATTTTTAGATCTTTTGGGAATCACCATACTGTTTTCCATAGGGGTGGTGTCAGTTTACACTAGTTTACACTAATACACTAGTTTACAGTGTAGTACTGTTCCCCTTTCCTGGCATCCTTTCCAGCATCTGTTGTTTTTTGAGTTACTGGTGATGGCCATCCTGACTGGAGTTAGATGTTATCTCAGTGTGGTTTTAATTTACATTTATTTAATGACTAGTGAGGTTGAGCATTTTTTCATGTATCTGTTGGCTGCTTGTATGACTTTTTTTGAAAAGTGTTTATTCATATCTTTTGCCCACTTTGTAACAGGGTAACAGTGCTGAGACTGAACAGCCCTGATCAGCAATAGTAAATTAGGAGATGTCAAATTTGAAGCTGAACAAAAGTTTGTTGTGAATTTGACGTCAGGGAGACAGAAATCTGAGTTCACATAAAAGCCTTGATACTTTTATGTTCTGGTGTAGAGTGACCCAAAATGTGGAACAAAGGAAGAAAACAGAATAAAGGAAACATAAGTAGAAAGGGATCCAAATAGAACTGTGATAGAAAATAGCCCATGGCATCTCCAAGCAGCATTGTCCAGTAGAACATTCAGTGGTGACAGAAAAGCTCTATATATGCTCTGTGCAATACATTAGCCATTAACCCCCGAAAGTTATTCAGAATTTGAAATGAACCCTTTTGAGCTAGTGTGAGTGTGAAACTGAATTTTAAATTTTACATAATTTTAATTAATTTAAATGTAAATAGTGTGAGCTTGGTGTAATTTAGGCTCCACCAATCAGATGCATTCACAAGAAGCTTATATTTAGAGCTAAATGGGGAGAGAGGCAAGACAAGATGAAAATAAGTTCTGCGATCAACAGCTGTAGTGACAGTTTTTCAATTTGGGAGAAGAACAGCAGTTTTCTTGATAGATTATGCAATGGGGCTTTGTAAATATTCTTGAAAACTCAGGCTGGAACTCAGTTTTTTCATTCTCCCCAGTGATTCTGTGAGCTACTAAAAACTCTATGACAAAAGTTTCCAAAAATATTTTAGTTCACAGTTCCTTTCGTGTCTCAAAATTTATTTTTTTCACAGTGCTGATGGAAATATAAACTCTAAAATCGATGACTCTTAGTTTGTTAAAGCTGCTGTAACTAAACCACTAAAAACTGGATGGTTTATAAACAACATTAATTTATTTTTCCTAGTTCTAAAGGCTGAGAAGGCCAAGATCAAGATGACAGCAGATTCAATGTCTGGTGAGGGGTGGCTTTTTACATGGTGGAAGGAGCTCTCAGGAGCCTCTTTAATAAGGTCACTCATCTCATTCTATGAAGGCTTTACCCACATGACCTAATCATCTCCAAAGGCCCTACATCCTAACACCATCAGCTTGGAGATTACATTTAAACAAATATAATTTTGAGGGGGACACATAATTTCCATTGCACCATGTCATGTTTGTACTGTATAATCTTTAATGCAAGCATCATGTTCTATTTATTAAATAGGTCAAAACAACTTAATAGTAGTCTCCACAGGGTCCGTTACATGCCACTATATTTGCATCAAAAATTTAAGCCATCATTGGCATCCCTGTGTAGCCACAGTTTGGGAACTATGGCCCCATGGTAAATTGCTTTCTTTTCAGACAAGCATAGAGTCTCTTTTCAGACTTTCCAACACTTATAAAGCTTTTTCAGGTAAATTCTATCTGTCCAGACTGTTTAGAAATTACATCCTTTAAACAGGTGAGAACACTGCATTTTGAAAAGATAATCCATTTCTCAATAATTCACAGGTGGCAGAACTGGGATTCAAAAGCGGTAGTGTTTCTCCTGAAGGAATGGCAGTGGTCACCGTTCTATTATATACCCAACTACTTGAGAGGAAAGTGGTCTGAAGTTTGTTAATGACCTTGAAATCACTCACCTTCAGAGTAGAGGTGAAATATGAAATATCTAATCTGAAAAACTTATAATAACCTGTAATAGTTTTCTTGACATAAGTAACTCCATGTTGTAACAGATCTTCCATGTTAACCTGGGAATAATCCCCTTATATAACCTCACACCCACATTCCTTTTCCCCTTGGGCTTGGAAACTCCCTAGTTTCACAAATTCTGTAACCATCTGTACTACTTCATAATCAAATGTTTTGCCAAAAATATTAATCAAACTGTACAATTTATGTAATTTTTGCCTTTATGTACCCTCTATTCACTCTGTTCAGGACTGAGAGTTATTTGGGACACTAGTCTGCTCTCGGTCGCTGGCTCTAATAAAGGACTCACAATTCGACCTTCTCTGCATGTTGGTGTCTCCTTCTCGCTATCCAGCTGTAACATTTGGAGGCCCCAGCAAGATAATTCCACAAACCAGCCTGAGCAGGTACCTCACTCTGACTCTCCCCAGCTGGGAGGAGAGGTATAGGGGAGGCACCTCCTGAGATTCTCAGGTCCTACAGCTTCTCATCTGGCTCTGAGGGAATTGGAACAACTGCCGGTAGCTACTTCTATGAAAGAACTTGAGTTCATTTTTCATCTCCTAGGAGGTAAGATTTATTTTTGATTTTCTGTTTGCTTGCCTGTGACTGCGGTTTCTGTTTTCGTTTCTGGTTAAGAGAGAAATGACCTGACGAGGTCGCCCTTCAGACACTATTCACACAGCCAAGACGTTGGCTGAATAGAGTCCCCTTGTTCTCTGCCCTGAGGTGTTCCAGGGATCCATAACTTTTCATTTTGGTTTGGATGTGTTTTTTGTTTATCAGTTTGTCTTTGTACTGCTTGTTCATTGTGTGTCATGGGATCTCAGAATTTGAAATCTGGACTGTATGCTAAAGAATTTCTCTGTTGCATTTGCTGAGGACTATGGTGTCCACCTCTCAAAAGGCAGACTCTGAACCCTCTGTAACATAGACTGGCCTGCATTTGGTGTTGGATGGCCCTCTACAGGGTCTCTGAATGTTAAGGTTACTAAATCTGTTTGGAAGGTTGTGACAGGGAATCCTGGCCATCCGGATCAATTCCCCTATGTTGATCAGTGGCTAAGTTTGGTCCAGAACCCACCATCCTGGTTAAAAACATGTTCCCTTGAAACCACCAGCCAAGTTCTGGTCACTTCATCTCTTAATTAGCCAGGACGTACTAATCCTCATGCTATGGATACTCCTCCACCTAAGCCACCTCTCCATGAGGCAAAAGCTGCATCATACTCATTACCTGTAGCCTCTGCTTCTTGTGGGTTGTATCCTATTTTACTCCCTCTAATGAGGATCCTTTTGAGGATCCGGTTAACTCTAATCCTCCACTATATGCTCCTCAGGCTTCCTCACTCACTGCTTCCTCCACAACCTCTGTTTGCCCACAGTTGTCCCCAGCCCCAGCTGCAGATGAGACTGCTTCCAGTTCCAACCCCTTTTTGTATTCTTCACCTCTGGCTGCTTGACTCCAGTCCCAGACTGATCCAGCCCCACTCCTTCCCTTCCGGGAAGTTCCTCCTGCATCGGGGGCAGATCAAACCAGGTGATTGTTTATGGTATACGCTCCCTTTTCCTCTTATGATTTGTATAACTGAAAGTATTAGAACCCCACATTCTCAACTGAGGCTCAGGTTCTGATTTCTTTAATGGAATCAGTTATGCATCCCCATCGCACCACATGGGATGACTGTCAGCAGCTTCTTGACATTTTGTTTACTGCTGAAGAACAGGAATGCATTAGAACTGAGGCCAGAAAGTTTATTCTGGACTCTATTAGGGGCTTACAAGAAAAAAAAAAAATCAAGATATACTAGATAAAAATTTTTCCCCTTCTCTCTCTACCACTTTGGTGGGATCCAGGGCATTGGATACCTATCACTGGGCTCTGTTAGTAGGTTTAAAGGGGCAGTCCGAAAACCTATCAATCTTTCCAAAACCACTGAGATTCTCCAGGGACCCTAAATGTCTCCAGGGACATTCCTCAAACCTCCAAGAGATGTTTTGGACCTATACCCCTTTTGATTCCTCAGCTCCCAGGATTGCCTAAGCTATTAAGTTTGCATTTGTGGTTCAGGAAGCTCCACACATTCAAAAAAAGTTGCAGAAAGTGGAACTTATAGAAGTGAATATTTCTCAGCTTCTCGAGGTAGCCCAAAAAGTTTATAATAACCAAGATGCTGAGAAACAAAAGCAGGCAGTGCAGGCAGCTGACAGAACTGCAAGGAGACAAGTCAGACCCCTGGTAACAGCCCTCTGGGCCTCAAGAGTTGATTCCAAGCCTCTCCCTCAAAAGTTCGATAACCAGAAGGGCCAAAAGGGTCAGAAACCCAGACATATTTGGTTGTCAAAGAACCAGTGTGCTTATTGCAAGGAACTAGGGAGTTGGCTCAATGATTGCTCCCATGGCCCACAACAAGAGAACCCTAAACCAGTTCTGCTCCTGCCCTCTATTGGAGAGGCTGGAAATGATTCAGACTGATGGAGCCAGGGCTCTTTTTCCTTAGGCCTCCAAGAGCCCACATTAACAGCAGCTATCGGGGGCCACCCAGTTTAACTCTTAGTGGACACTGGGGCTGAACATTCGGTCCTGAAAACACCATTGGGACTTATATCTAAAAAGCAAATTTTGGTCCAAGGGGCAATGGGGACAATTACTAATTGCAAGTTCACTTCCAACCGGACTGTTAATTTGGGGCAAAAGCAAGTCACTCATTCATTTCTAATAGCTCCAGATTGTCTGTTTCCTCTTATGGTTCGAGACTTATTTTGAAAGTTAAGAGCCACCATTGAGTTTTCACCTAACAAAACTGGAATGTTTATTCCTACTGCCTATCAGATACTCTTAACTGTTCTGCTCTCTGAATAATATCTTTTAACTTCTTCTAAGTCCTCTACTGAAAATGCCCCACTAACTTTATTTCTACAGTTACAACAGTAGTTTCCTTCAGTCTGAGCAGAGACCAACTCACCGGGATTGGTGAAACATCACACTCCAATGGTGGTAAATTTAATAGCATCGTGTACTCCTGTTCTCGTTTGTCAGTACCCTATGAGTTTACAGGCCTGGAAAGGAATTGCTCCTTATATCAAAAGACTCTTAACCACTAATATTTTAACCCCATATAAATTTACATGAAATACACCTTTTTTGCCAGTTCAGAGACTGAGATACTGATTAATGACCAGTTCAAGACTTAAGGGAAGTTAATAAGCAGGTTGAAACTATCCATCCTACTGTTCCTAACCCGTATAATTTGCTCAGTCTATGTCTTCCTCAACATCAGGTATATGCTGTACTGAATTTGAAGGATGCATTCTTTTCTTTCTCCTTTATCCCCTGTCACCTATCTTTGCTTTTGAATGGACAGATCCTGACTCAGGGGACACCAGTCATTTAAGCTAGACCCAGTTACCACAAGGTTTCAAGAACTCCTCAACACTTTTCAGGGAAGACTTTCAACAGGATTTGTCAGGGTTCTGTGCCCTACACCCTGAATGTACTTTGATGATCTCTTACTTGCAACTGCAGACTTGGACACTTTTTTACAAGATACTAAGGCTCTGCTAAGCTTCTTTAATACTTGGGCGATCGTGTGTCAACAAAGAAGGCACAGCTCTGCTCCCCCGAAATTTCCTACCTGGAACACCAACTAAAAGAAGGTAAATGAGACCTAACCTCAGCCAGGAAAGAAGCCATTCTTCTAATTCCCACACCTACCACCAAGAAACCGGTATGGGAATTCCTAGGAATGGCAGGGTATTTTTGAATATGGATGCCAGGGTTTGCTGAAATTGCCAAGCCTCTGTACACAGCCATGGCAGGGGATCAGCATTTGAACTGGGGCCGCTGCTGAGGAACAGGCATTTCAGCAGTTAAAAATGACTCTGATCCAAGCCCAAGCTCTAGCCCTTTCAGATATTACCAAGTCTTTCTACTTGCTTGTTCATGAACAATGAGGAATTGCAAAAGGGGTCCTTACTCAGACCCTTCGTAAAGACTGGACCCAGTGGATTCTGGCTTGCCCTCTTGTCTCCAGGCTATTGCAGCCATGGCCACACTAGTTAAGAAAGCAGATAAATTGACTTTCAGCCAGAATATGGCTTTGACTGTTCCCCATGTCATTGAAACTCTGCTCCAGAGAACCTCTGGCCACTGAATGTCAAATGCTCGTATCACCCGTATCAAAGCCTCTTGCTTGACCCACCCAGACTAACTTTCTCTCCTATGCAATGCCTCAATCTGGCCACCTTACTGCCTGATTACAATCCAGAAATGCCAGTTAATGACTGGGAAGACATGTTGGACATCTCTCAGGTCCAGCCAGCCCAATCTTTGGGACACTCCCCTGAGCCAGACTGATGCTGACCTGTTCATGGATGGTAGCAGCCTGGTAATAGAGGGAATAAGTAAGGCTGGTGCAGTCATAACTATGGCTCATGATGTAAACTGGTAACAGGCATTGCCTCAAGGTACCTCAGCTCAAAAGACTGAGTTAATTGCTTTAACTCAGGCCCTACGCTAGGGAATAGGAAAGCGGGTAAAAATCTTCACTGACAGCTAGTATGCTTTTGCTACACTTCATGTGCATGCCATTATTTACAAGGAACCACAGCAGGTAAGAGTGTAAAGAACAAGGAGAAAATCTTAGCCCTCTTAGAGGCTATATGGCTACCTAAAAAGGTGCCATCATTCATTGCAGGGAACATCAGAACTCAGATATTCCAGAAGCAACCGGAAACTGCCTGGCGGACCAGGTGGCTCAGAAGACAGCAGAACTCCCAGGTGAACCCCTGACTATCCTGCTAACTAAAACTTTTCCAGTTCCTTCTCTCCCAAAACAGCTAGTTATATCCAGGAAAAAAAGGAACAGACAGACCTAGTGGGAGCTTACAAAGACTCCACTGGATGGTGGATCAAGGACTCTAAAATTATTTTGCCTGAAGCCTTGGGACATGCCTTGGTAAAACAACTACATTCTATTACCCATTTGGGAGGTACTAAAATGACAGAACTATTATATCAGTTTTATCATATTAATTATTTAAAAAGCATAGCTGCAACAGTAGCCGCTATGTACCTGGCCTGTGCCCAAGTCAATGTAAAACAAGAGATCAGATCTCTGAGCAGCAATAGGACTTGAGGAGCAACTCCCAGAGAAAAATGAGGAGTAGAATTTACTGAAATAAAGCCCCCTCATGCAGGGTACAACTATTTGCTAGTATTTGTAGATGCTTTCTCTGGATGGGCAGAGGCCTTTTGCCACCAAAAATGAAACTGCCCTAATGGTTATGAGGTTTTTACTAAATGAAATTATTCCTAGGTTTGGGATCCCCCTCTCTATTAGCCCCAACCATGGTTCTGCCTTCACCTCGTCCATGGTACAACTGGTTAGTCAGGCACTAAATATAAATTGGAAATTGCATTCCTTACCAACCACAAAGTTCTGGGCAGATAGAACGCACGGACAGAACTCTGAAAGCTACTTTAACCAAATTAATAATAGAAACCAGTGAAAAAATGGGCAAATCTTCTGCCTGTAGCTCTTCTCCATACTCAATGCACCCCATAAAAGGTTGGGTTTACTCCATATGAAATCATGTTTGGGAGACCCCCTCCTTTTTTGCCCCAATTGCAGGATCCCATTCTGGAAGAAATAACTAACCAATCTCTGTTAAAGTATCTCCAGTCTTTACCACAGGTCCAGGTAACTGTACGCTCCAGTGTTTGTGCTGTTCTGCCCACTCTGTCCTCCATGCCTTGTCATCCATTCCAGCCCAATGCCCTGATTTTTGTTCAGAAGTTCTAATTCCTGCCTGGAAGGGACTGTTTCTTGTCATCCTCACCACTCCAACAGTGATCAAGGTCGATGGGGTACCAGCCTGGATTCACCACAGCCAAGGGCCAGGGAAACTGACCTAACTCCACCAGTTTGCGTCACTTATTGCACTGAGGTGGAAAGAGACCCCAAAATATCCACTCCCTAATTCAACAAGGGAAAACAGTCACCATTCAGCCAACTGGACTACAACCAAGGACTCCAAGAACCCTCTCAAAGTCACTTTTTGATGTATATCCAAACTGTGAGACTCAAACAGACTGGTTGTCAATTTCTTTCTTTTATTAATTAATTAATTTATTTTTTTGAGTTGGAGTCTCACTTTGTCGCCCAGACTGGAGTGCAGTGGCTGCTCCCAGCCACCGCAGCCTCGACCTGCTGGGCTCTGGCAATCCTTCCGCCTCAGCCTTCTTTCTTTTATTTTTTTTTTTTGAGTTGGAGTCTCACTCTGTCACTCAGACTGGAGTGCAGTGGCCGCTTCTGGCCACCACAGTCTCAACCTGCTGGGCTCCGGCGAACCTTCCACCTCAGCCAAGTAGCTGGAACTACAGGTGCGTGCTACCACGCCCCGCTAATTTTTGATTTAATGTAGAGATGAGGTCTCGCCAAGTTGCCCAGGCAGGTCTTGAACCTGCAGGCTCAGGCAATTCACTCACCTCAGCCTCCCAAAGTGCTGGGATTACAAGCTGAGCCACCGAGCCCGGCCTGGTTGTTAATTTCTTTAAATGCATTGTATTCATCCTTCACCTCTTGTTTTTTTAATCCCACTTGTTGTGGCTTTTGGCATAGGACTTCTGACTGTAGCTCTTGCAGATTGGAAATGTGGTGAAAAGTCTCTGTTAATGCTATCCTATCTTCTATGCATAGGATGTGTCATTGTCTTACTATGTTATGGTGTTGCTTCTTAATTTGTTTCTCCCCTCTTAGAATGGCTTACTGTACCACCTACATCTTTTCTTTAACCTCTTTTACATCAGGAAAGGTCCTGGCAATTCAAAACTGGATCCATGGTTTATCTCTGGTCCAGTTTAAAGTAAACCTTTCTGACTTGGCACAAATAAAAAAAAGAATGTCTATTGGGAGCACTATCTGAAATAATCAACTTATCACCTGGACAAAACCCTTACTACACCGAATCATGCACACAGTGGACAACCCCTTTTATATAAGGGACTTGGATTTTATCTCTGCCCCAGTGACCCCACTGATCAAAAATGTTATCAGGAAAATGATTTATTTTGCCCAAACTGAAATTGCATCACCATTTCAACTTACAGTGGGGAGGACCTAATGACATCTCAGAAATCACCCTTTGGCCAACTGCGGGTCCAGAACAGCCTGTGTATATAAAAGTTACTAATCCACTCCATTATTCTTGGACTACGGGAAAAACCTAGGGTATACAACTCTACATGGATGGTTATGACTGAGGTTCCTTATTCACTGTTCAACGGTGCACACTTGCCTACAAAACCATGGCCAAACCCATAGGGCCATTGGCACAGTTGAAGGATCCCTTGTTTGGCTACCACCAGCCTCAGTCTCAGTCTCTGCCTCCTGCCTGCCAAGCCAATGGCTCCTGAGCTCACCTCGACTGCTTCCAAACTTGGCCCGCCAACCCCCTAGCCTTTATCCTATATTAAATAATATGCACCGCTTACTAAATGTTACTTTGCCCAAGTTGGCCTCAGATTGTTGGCTTTTCTTAAAGCCAAAACCCCCTTACTATGTGGGCATAGGAGTTGAAACTCCTATCATTTGGAAAACTACCTGCACTCCAGAGATGGTTCACATTACTCTAGGAGATGTAACTGGTAAAGGCTCCTGTTTCATAACTCCAGGTTACAATTGAACAACTTCTCCATTCTCAGATATTTGTAAATTTTCTGTCATTGCAACTATGGCTGAATCCATGACCTACGTGGCCCCTGAAAACACCTGGTTGACCAGTCCCACAGGCCTTACCAAATGTGCTACTACTAAAAGGTTTAATCAGCCTATCTTATATATCACAGTTCATGTGCTGCCTCAGGTTTATGCTTATAGTGGTCCCAAAGGAGCTCTTCTACTCCC
Source organism: Tarsius wallacei (assembly GCA_963574415.1). Lineage (NCBI taxonomy): Eukaryota > Metazoa > Chordata > Mammalia > Primates > Tarsiidae > Tarsius > Tarsius wallacei. Next base: position 10,500 of record CAUYQG010085656.1, read on the forward strand.
CTGGTCTTCCAATTATTCATTTGAAACACACCGTTCCCTTGGTAGTATTTGCCTTAATTGGACTAAGTATAGCAGGAACGGCTGCAATTGGCACCACTGCTCTGGTTCATGGAGAACTGGGTCTATCTAACCTTGCCCAAGAGATTGATGCTGACCTGGAAAATCTATAGTTTGCCGTGGACCAACTACGTGACCAGGTAAAATTCCAGTTGTCCTTCAAAACTGTAGAGGCCTAGACTTACTCTTCCTATCCCAAGGAGAACTCTGTGCAACCTTTGAAGAGGCTTGTTGCTTTTATGTCAAAAAATCAGGGATTATTAAAGATACTCTTTAAAAGATCAGAGAAAATTTAAACAAACAACAAAAAGAAAGAGAAAATAATGAATCCTGGTTCCAGGCCTTGTTTGGTTGGAACCCATGGTTAACAACTCTTCTTACTAGTCTAGTTGGACCCCTTATACTTCTTCTCCTCAGTCTACTTATCAGGCCCTGCATAATAAATTGGATTATTCATTTTGTCAAACAACGAATCAGTTCTGTAAAACTCCTATATATGAGACCAGTACAATAATATACTTCTGACTGATAAGTCAATGCATTGACTCATAAACAAGTAAAAGGAGGGAATGAAATATGAAATATCGAATCTGAAAAACCTATAATAACCTGTAATAGTTTGCTTGACATAAGTAACTCCATGTTGTAACAGATCTTTCATGCTAACTTAGGAATAACCCCCTTATATAACCTTCTTGTAATGGCACACCCACATTCCTATTCCCCTCAGTGCTTGGAAACTCCCTAGTTGTGCAAATTCTGTAACCATTTGTACCCCCTTCATAATCAAATGTTTTGCCAAAAATATTAATCAAACTGTACAACTTATGTAATTTTTGCCTTTATATACCCTCTACTCACTCTGTTTGGGGCCAAGAGTTCTTTGAGACACTAGTCCACTCTCCGTCACTAGCTCTAATAAAGGACTCACAATTCGACCCTCTCTGCATGTTGGCATCTCCTTCTCGCTATCTGGCTATAACAGTGGCAGTGGGTTTCCAAGCCAGGTGTGCCTAATTGCATAACTCATCATTTGATAATATTCTAATCTTCTTATTAATTATTCAATGACAATGGGCAAATACTTCCAATTTACTAGTCTTTAACATGCAGACATGTGCCCATGTCTCCTGATTCAAGGATTTTTTTTTTTCTTCCGAGTTGGAATCTCACTCTGTCTCCCAGACTGGAGTGCAGTGGCCGCTCCTGGCCACCACAGCCTCGACCTACTGGGCTCCGGCGATCCTTCCGCCTCAGCCTTCCAAGTAGCCGGAACTACAGGCATGTGCTACCACGCCCGACTAGTTTTTGAATTATTGTAGAGATGAGGTCTCACCAAGTTGCCCAGGCGTGTCTCGAACCCGCGGGCCTAGGCAATCCACTCACCTCAGCCTCCCAAGGCATGGGATTACAGGCTGAGCCACCGAGCCCAGTGATTCAATGATTTTGTACTTGAACTACATGACTTAGTTCTCAAGTCCTGTTCCAGCCTGATTGTGAGGGGAGGGGAAGCTGCTGGGTTTTTGTTGTTGTTTGTTTGTCTTTTGTTTTTTTAACTGACACCAAACTGAACATTCTAGCAGTGTATGAAAAATATTTGCAGATTTTGCCCTCTACTTTACGTATTTAATATTGAGAAGCTGAATCCTCAGATTTCTGCATTCTGTTAGGAACGTTCTTGTATGCAAAACTCCACATAGTTTATACCAATAAAGTTATGCAATCTAAAGAAAAAAAGTCTGCCCATGTTTAGGGATTCTCTAAATTTTCTTTCCAGAATCACAATTTTTTATAGTATTGTTTAATTTGCACTTAACTTGTTTAAAAGTACTTCTCTAGTAAATGCTTGCAATGTGTTATTTCTAATCAGTTCATCTGCCTCTCTACCATTAAAAAGATGCCATAGTTGTCCAGTTTTCTTACTTGCGGGCATAAACTAATTCAACTTTTTTTTCTCTAGAATTTATGTTCTAGAAAAACTTAACAAGAGCACTTTATAGTTGGGAATAATGTGGGGATAGTTAAATGGGTTAAAAAATATGGTTAGAATATGATTTGATCTTCCATGTGACCCAGCAATCCCCCTATTAGGAATATACCCAGAAGAACTCAAATCATTCAACAACAACAACAACAAAAATACCTGCACACACGTGTTTGTTGCAGCTGTATTCACAATAGCAAAAAATATAAACTGCCAGGGGAGGGAGGGGCACACCTCATCAACAAGGGTACCTGCTAATGAACATTTGTGTACCTAACCCTGAATTGTACCCCACATCTGTAAAATAAAAAAAATATGATCTAGTATTTGGTAGCACAATACGATGACTATAGTAAGCAATAGATTATTGTATATTTTCAAATAACTAAAGAAACAGTATAGGGATGTTTCTAACACGGAGAAATAATAAAGGTCTGAGGTGATGAATATACATTAATCCTGATTTAAACATTACACATTGTATGACAGAGTCAAAAGATCATATATACCCCATAAATATATCCAACTGTTATGTACCCAGGATAATTCAAAATAAAATAAAATAATGAAATCTTTCTAGTTAACTATGCAAGTTTCTAACAGAAATGTTGAAGTATTAAGACTACTTCAAATATTAAGGTACAGTAGATTCTCATTATTCATGTATTCCACACTTGAAAAATTTGCCTGTTCATGAACATTTATTTTTTTAACCCCAAATCAATACTTGTGTTCCTGTTATGGACATGGACAGATTGATGAAATATTTGAGTCACCTGTGAACATGTTTCTATCTGAAGCTAAATAAGGTAACACTGTACCTTTCTGTGTCAGTTTTTATATTGTATAATGTCCTTTTGGTGGTTGATTTAATATCATTAAGTTCCAAATTCTATAACAAGAGCACTCTATAGTTGGGAATAGTTCACAAGCTGGAGACCAAGGAAAGGCAATGGTGTTGTTCTAGTCCAAAGCTGTCAGGCTTAAAACCTGGGAAAAGTTTGAGTTTCAGTTCAAGTCCAAAGACAAAAATACAGATGTCCCAGCATAAAGGCAGTCTTGCCATAAGAGTTTCCTCATATTCAAAAGAATATTAGCCCTTTGTTCTACATAGGCTTACACCTGATGGTCGAGACTCAACCACATTAAGGAGGACCATCTGTTTTACTTAGTCTATTGATTTGTATATTAAATTTCTCCAGAATACCTATACAGAAACAGCCAGGATAATATTGTCTAAATATATGGGCAACCTGTGGTCCATTATCAAGTTAATACAAAAAAATTAACCATCATGGAGACCACTATATATTAAGGCACAATCTTGTTGATTTAAAAAATTCATATATTAAACAGTTCTAAGCATATGCTGAATAGGCTTATTCAAATAGTTTCTCATTTAAGTTACATCCTTGGTAATAACTCTATTCACAGATGAGGAAACTAAGGCACAATGAAATCAATTAATTTCTTAAAGTAATACAGCTTGCAAGTTTTAAAGCCATATATAAACCCATCCCAAAAACCCAAAGCACAAGGGTATACTGCCTTTTCTTCTTTCTGTACAAATTCCTTCCAAACACCTAAACTTCTTTATGCTTACAATAATATCCTGAGATAACCATGCTACCTCCATTGTATAGGTGGAAAAATTGAGTTTCAGAATAATTACTCAGGTTTAGAAAATTGAAAATGCAGTTAAACCAGGACTAAATTTTACTTTTAAAAAATCTTTAAAGTCTTCCCAATTATAAGGTAGAAGCACTGGATAAAAACACTTTTTTATTCCATACCTACTTAATTTGTATATGCAATGTGCTTAAAATAACATCATGTGGAATCAGAATTTCTAAAATAATTTTCTTCTGCTTGCTACTGAGTTATTGAGTTAATATATAACCAGAACACACTTGTTCTAATTATGTAACAGTGATATTCATCACCACAGATACACTACCACACTCATAATGTATTATCCAATAAAGTCAAAACAGTTGGCAAGAACATCCACAGAATTAGGCAATGTGTAAGTTTATTATGCTTTATTATTTAATTTACTCAATTCAAAATAAAGACAAAATATTTATGAAACCTCAAAAGAAATTTTAAAATTTCCCAAATTAGCTTTTCTTATGTTCTTTCCATAATGGAAAACATACAAAACAAAAATGACATTTATTTGCAAACGTATTTGCTTGTCAGCTTGATAACAGTTGTGAGAACATCTCTACTCCATGACCTATTTGAATAGCTCTGGTATATTTAAATATTGTCTAGTCCTTTTGATATCTTGAATAAAGTTCTATTGAATCCTATAAAGAGAAGCTGATAATGAAAGAGCTTTCGATAACCTTTATACTCTCTATAATTATGTTCAAATAAATATATATTAACTTGTAGTTAAGGTTGTATCCTATAGAATTGATTTCCCATATGAGTCTGGTAAGATTCTGTGTAGTTCACAAATTTGTTCTTATAATTTTTCAAACTGGACCTAAGATGTGCTGAAGTGATACCATTTGTATAGCAATAGGAACATTTTTGTTTGATTTTCCTGATTTTCAAATATTAAATAACAAGCTCTAAAATCCTAGAAAAAGGCTTCACCTGCACATCTACTCTATTTTTGCTTCTAAAACAAATATGCTTAAAATGACTTCATCTTTGGGATTTCAAGAAAATCCCCCTCCAAATAATGACTTTTTAAACTGACCTTACTGAGGGATATAATTATATAAACCGTTTACTTTTATCTTATTTGTGGTCTTATTCTGTCACCCACAGGTTTGCAAACTCTTTTTTTTTTTTTTTGACTCTTCCTCTTCTTTGTCCCATCACCAGCTCAACTAACAATATAACCTTTACTTTGGAGATATTTTAAAAACTGGATCTGGCTGGGTTCAGTGGCTCAGCCTGTAATCCCAGCACTTTGGGAGGCTGAGGTGAGTGGATAGCCTGAGCCTGCAGATTCAAGACCCTCCCCCCCGGGGGGGCCAACTTAATGAGACCTCGTCTCTACAATAAATCAAAAATTAGCCGGGCATGGTAGCGCATGCCTGTAGTTCCAGCTACTTGGAAGACTGAGGCAGAAGGATCGCCGGAGCCCAGCAAGTTGAGGCTGTGGTGGCCAGGAGCATGCCACTGCACTCCAGTCTGGGCGACACAGTGAGATTCCAACTCAAAAAAACCAAAACAAACAAACAAATAAAAAAAAAAACCTGGATCTTTATTACCACACTTATCAAGACTTTTAGGGTACAGCAACCACCAGAAAAGACTGGTCCTTCTGAATCATCACCAAGTTTAAGTTAGGGCAAATATCTTGTGTCCTGCATCATCCATTTAACCCCCAAGATGCTCACTGACTCTCAGTATGCTCAAATGACTTCTTGTCCATCATCAACTTCCTATGTTTTGTGAACTTCAAATAATAAAGAAAATTCAAGCACAGTAGCTCATGCCTGTATTCTCAGCACTTTGAGAGGCCAAGTCAGGAGGTTTGCTTGAGCCTGGGAGTTCAAGATGTGCCTAGAGGTATAAAAATAAAATAAGTAAATAAATTAGCCAGGTATGGTGG
>CAUYQG010085657.1:0-15675 GCA_963574415.1 Tarsius wallacei
GTAGTTCCAGCTACTTGGAAGGCTGAGGCGGAAGGATCGCTGGAGCCCAGCAGGTCGAGGCTGCGGTGGCCGGGAGCGGCCACTGCACTCCAGTCTGGGCGACAGAGTGAGACTCCAACTCAAAAAAAAAAAAAAAAAGGCAAGGCAATGTCTTTATTACCAATAGTAAAAGGATTTATGTTTCCTTATCTTCTTGACTTGTATAAGTGTCATCAATCAATCTTTTGCATGAACAGCACTGTGTTATTTACCAGGCATCAGGCACTGTGTTATGCTGGCAACTCAAGTGAGCTAAACAGTTTCTGTTTAGCCATTGACTTTTATTTTAGAAGAGCATACAGATACCAAACAAGTAATTATGACATGATAAATGTTAGTACAGGTCCTAGGGAAGCATTTAATAGGGACTTTACCTAGTCCAGAAGCAGGCAGGGGTGGAATTCAGGGAAAGATTCTTGGAAGGTGTTTTTTCACCTATATCCAAATGTTGGGAAGGAGAAACTGATACCCTATGAATGCCGCCTCCACTCTGAGCAACTTCAGTTCGAGTTCATCTTTTTTCCATTTACCAACCACTATATTTTCTGTTCACCTTGGCAGAACTTCAAAATTATTTGTTCTCCTCATCTTAGCAAGGTTTTCTAATCAATTTTAATAAAAATATTTGAAGGATTATCACCCCAAATCAAAAGAAAAATCTTCTATGACCATGAACAAGTCATTTTCAACTTACATGGCAGGCTTTAATGAAGATACTTTCCACTACTAAAATGCATTGCTACAAATTGAGCATCAGAGAAAAAAGGATGGGAAGTAATGTTTTAAACAACTTCTTCTTAGATAAAATCATGACCAGAAGCGGGTTTTAAGAGCCATTCCCTCAGTTCAAAACCTTTACTTAAGTGTGAAAAAAAATTATAAGATAAAGTTTACATAACCATCACAGGAGTATGAAGATGGATTGGGAAGATAATATTAAGTGTAATTTTACAACAAAACACTACAGATACAGGCATACCTCATTTTATTGTGCTTTACTTTATTGTTCCTGGTGATATTGTATTGACAAAGTGAAGGTTTGTGGCAACCCAATGTTGAAGAAGTCTATGAGTGCCATTTTTCTAACAGCATGTGATCACTTTGTGTCTCTGTTTCATGTTTTGGTAATTCTCACAATGTTTCAAATTTTTTCAATATTTGTTATGGTAATCTGTGGTCTTTGATGTTAGTATTGTAATTGTTTTATAATTTGATGTTAGCATCTTAACTGATATTAAAATTGTAACAGATTTTCAGATGAACCACATCCATATAAGACAGCAAACTTAACTGATAAATGCCGTTTGTGTTCTGACTGCTCCCCTGACCAGCCATTCCCCATCTCTCCCCTCTTCTCAGGCCTCACTATTCCCGGAGATAACAATATTAAAATTAGACCTATTAATAATTATAAAATGGCCTCTAAGTGTTCAAGTAAAAGGAAGAGTTGCATGCCTCTCACTTGAAATCAACAGCTAGAAACAATTAAGCTTAGTTAGAAAGGTGAGATAGATGAGAAGCCAAAAGCAAGGCCTCTTGGGCCAGTTAGCTAAGTTATAAATGCAAAGAAAATCCTTAAAAAACATTAAAAATGCCACTCTGGAACACACAAATGATATGAAAGTGAAACAGTATTATTGCTGATATGAAGAATCTTTGGGTGGCATTGACAGAAGATCAAACCAGCCCCAACATTTCCTTAAGCCAACGCCTAATCCAGAGCAAGGTACTATCACTCTTCAATTCTACCAAATTGAACTGCTGAGAAATGGGGAAGCTGAAGAAAAGTCTGAAGCTAGCAGAGGTTGTTTCCTGACTTTTAAGGAAAGAAGTCAATTCTGTAACATAAAAGCACAAAGTGAAGCAGCAAGTGCTGGTGCAAGTTATCCATAATATCTATCTAAGTAAGGTTTAACTAAAGAAGGTGGCTACCCCTAGGCAACAGATTTTCAGTGTCTACGAAACAGCCTTCCACTAGAAGATGACATGTAGGACTATCACAGGAAGAGAAGAGAAGTCAATGCCTGGCTTCCAAACTTCAAAGTAAAAGCAGACTCTCTTGTCAGGGACTAATGCAGCTGGTGACTTAAAGCTGAAGCCAATGCTTATTTACCATTCCAAAAATTCTAGGGCCCTTAAGAATGATGCTAAAATAGACTCCGTTTGTGCTCTATAAATGGAACAACAAAATCTGGGTGGCAGCACATCTGTTTACAGCATGGTTTACTGAATATTTTAAGCCCACTGTTGAGGCCTAGTACTCAGAAAAAAGATTCCTTTCAAAATATTACTGTTCATCGACAATGCACCTGGTCACCCAAGAACTCTGATGGAGATGTACAAGGAGAGTAAGGTTGTTTTCATGCCTGCTAACACAACAACCATTCTGCAGCCCATGGATAAAGGAGCAATTTTGACTTCAAGTCTTATTATTTAAGAAATACACTTCATAAGGTTATGGCTACCACAGACAATGATTCTTCTGCTGGTTCTGAGGAAAGCTGAAAACCTTCTGGAAATAAGGCACCATTCTAGATGTTATTAAGAACATCTGCAACACATGGGAGGTCAAAATACCAACATTAACATGGATTTGTTCAGTTCCAAAATGGTCAATTCCAACCCTCTTGGATAACTTTGGGGGTTCAAGACTTAGGAACAAAGAAACTAAATATGTGGTAGAAACAGTAGGAGAACTAGAATAAGAAGGGGAGCCTGAAGATGTGTGAGACTGAATTGCTAAACTGTCATGATGAAACTTGAACAGATGAGGAGTTGCTTCCTATGGATAACAAAGAAAGTAGCTTTTTTGAAATGGAATCTACTCCTGGTGAAGATGCTGTTAACATTGTTGAAATGAAAGCAAAGGATTTAGAATATTATATAAACTCAGTTGACAAACAGCAGCCGAGTTAGGATAGACTCCAATTCTGAAAGAAACTCTACAGTGGGTAAAATGCTATCCAACAGCATGGCAAGCTACAGAAAAAATGCTTCATGAAAGGAAGAGTCAATCAATGTAGCATATCTCACTGTAGTCTTATTTTAAGAAACTGTCACTGTTACCCAAACCTTCAGCAACCATAACACCGATCAGTCAGCAGTCATCAACACTGCGGTAAGACCCTCCTCCATCAGCAAAAAAGATTACAACTTGCTGAAGGCACAGATAATTGCTAGCATTTTTAGCAGTATTTTTAAATCAAAGAACGTCTAATTTTTTAGACATAATGCTATCGCATACCTAGTAGACTACAGCATAATGTAAACATAACTTTCATATGAACTGGAAAACCAAAAAATTTGTGTGACTTGCTTTATTCCAATATTTACTTTATTGTGGTGGCCTGGAACCAAACCCACAACTCTCTAAGACATACCTCTATCAATGTGCCTACTTCCACTGCTAAAAACTGAACAATTTACATATATTTAAAGACCTAGAGATGTGGCTCTTCTTCTTGAACCTCTTAGAAAAAACAGGAAACATTAACTTTACCCAAAGCTTTATACAACTGTCAAAATTCAATAATATCCTTGCATTAAAATTGTCAACTTTAAAACAAAAAATATTTTTAAAACCAGACTTCATCTATGACTTATTTTCAGTTGCTCTCTTTCAACTCTATCAATGCAGAATAACTCTACTTGTTTTTTGTGTATGTATCTTTTTTATTTTAAATTTTAATATCTACAGTTTTCTAATAAAACATTATATAAATGAAAAATTTAGATTATGAATCTTTAATTATAGTAAGTTAACTCAATTTTAGTTAAGAAACAATATCTACTGATTCTTCAGAAATTAGAAGTAAACACATTTTTCATCTTCTACCTGAAAATTTTAAAAGTTTATTTTGGGTATTAGAAAAAGTGATACATTGCTCATGTCCAATGTGTAGTGCAAAAACTTTCTGCTAACCACACACTCTTCTTAACTTTACCCCCCAATTTAAGATATCTCCATGACCTTTAAATTTTAGTTAGACAAAGTAGTACAAACGATTTAACTATCTCCCAAAAGCATTTATGTATAAAGTTCCAGACATAAAAATGAAAGCACTAAAAATAAGTAATATGTGAGTTTAGATAGTTTTGTCATGCAGAAAGTAAAACAAAAAACTCCTCCATACCCTATTGGTATATTATTAACATGCCATATTGTAGAACAGATACAAACATATCTTTGTGAAAATAAAATGGTCTTTGACAACAGGAGAAAAGGGAACCCTGCCAACATCTGCACATGTACAAATGCCTCCTTGTTTTTGGAGCCTTTCCAACTGGCAAACGACAGTCAAATATACACTTCATTACCCAAGTCCCTCATAGAAGAGGGTAAAATATATGAACAAATGTCACATTGAGCAACTTTATATTCATATAGTGTTTTCTGACAATGTTAACTGAAATCCTGCTATGCCTCATTTTAAGAAGAGCACTACAGTTCTTTCATATAGTTTGCTACCTAATCTTGTGGAAGAACTTTAATAAATGAATTCACACCGTTTGCTCAGATAACAAGAATTTTTCATTGTCTAATCAAAATAGTCAGATTTCATTACTGAGAACAGAATTCTATTGAAAACACTATAGAACACAGAAAATGCTCAAGGAAAGGAAAATATTTGTAATTTGCACCTAAAGCAATTCTGGCTTAGAACCAAATTGCCATGGTCAAGCAGAGTTTGAGAGACAAAATTTTTAAATGTTAGAACTAAATGTTGCTAAATGTATCAAGCAACAAGAAAAAAAAGTTCTTCCTTATTACTTCCCACAGAGCATAAAAAGCACAGTAGCTAAGATGGTAAGTTTACGCTGAGGTCTACATTTTTCTATTTAAAACAAAATTTAAAAATCAGACATTTCAAATTGCCTAGCACAAGTATATGTAGTAATCTGAAATAAAATATGACTATTTTAATGAATTACTTACAATTGAAAAAAATGTACATATACTTTTTCAATTGAAGAAAAGGCATATTTAAGTTTAGAATGATACCAATCCTAATTGAATTGAAGGGTATTCACTTAATTTTACAAGGCTTTTAATCAGGCTTAAATGCATGTCATAAAGTGTAGAATGTAAAGTTTTTAAAAATAAATATTAGATTAAGATTATACAAAGGCACAAAACAGTTAAATATTTACTTTCTGTAATTGTATTTTTTTTTAAGTTGGTGACAACTCAAAGAAGACACCCATAGAATATTATCACAAATGTGAAAATTAAAGGGCAACCCCTTCGGGTCCCCTCCCATTGTGGGAGTTTTTCTGTCTTCTCAATAAATCTTGCTTTCTAAAAAAAAAAGAAAGAAAACTGAAAATGGAAATTTGAAGTATTAAGATAAACATGAAGAAATAGTACATCTTCACTATTAATTTACAAAACAAAAAATATTTTGAATACAGACCCTTATATAAATGTCTAGGCATTTATTTATTGATTTTTAGTAATAATACCACAAGCTACTCGTTTGATGTCATAAAACTCATAATATTAATAACGATATTGTATGTGCTGACTGTATCTTAAAGCCAAGGCTCCAGAAACAAACAAAACCACTAACGTCATCATCTACTGAAAGAGAAAATTCAATGAAGGCTGATATATAATGTCTATAATCTATGTTACAGTAAAGATTAGAAAATTTAGACATTTTATACACTTTATAGTATATAATATTTCCTACAATTTTTATATTAAAAGGGCAATAATATAGCCTTCAAAGTAATGAACTTGAAGTTATAACACTAGCGTTTGTGTTCCACCTCTACCACTATATCCTCACTAGCTGTAACCATGGCAAAGTAATAAATTCTATGAGCTTTGGTTTTCGTTCTCTGTAAAACTGGAGCAATATTTGTATCACCATATTCATCATGGCAATCTGAGGTTTAAGGAAAAAAGATATGAAATGTATTTTGGAAATTTAATACTATTTAATGAACTGTTTATCAAAATACTTGTATACATTCTATTTAAACCTGTTAAATAAAAAAATCAGGCACTCATCAAGAAATATGCTTATTTTCACATCCCCTATTTAACAGCATCTGTAAATAATGAACCCTTTCCAAATACAGCAAAAAACCAATAGAGAAACACTTTTACTCACCTCTAGTAGTTTCTAATTTATAACAGAATACATAAATTAGCTGCCAAACTTTAAAAAGACTTGATGCTATGAGACATGTATAGAGCATGCACAAGCACTAAAAATGCAAAAAATTTAAAAACCAGTAACACGTACACACAAAAACACAGCATTTTAACTTGTTTTCCAATTATTCTAGATAAGCATCACAAAGCAAATTCTGAATGCTGAAATAACTTCTTACTTACCTAGATCAAAACCAAATTATCGTTATATTTTATGTGAATAAAGGAAAAGTAAAATAAAGAAATGTAGAGTTGGACATGAGGTAAATTGTAATTCTAGCTCCATCTTATTACTGTTAGCACAGTGTTAAGTGATTTGCTTAAAGTCACACAGATAGTAAAAAGAAAATCCAAGTCAAATTGTAATTCCTTTTTCAAGAATCAGAATGGATTCACAGAATAGATTAACACAATCCCTCAATCTCATATCCTTCTGTTTAAGAATTCTTCAGATTTTTATAAAGGTAACAATTCATATACTACATAGTAGCATCCCACAAGCAAACATGCTGGAAAAGTAATATAAGATTCTTCACCCAAAGTGCTCTCTACTTATGCTGAGACCCAAAGGATGAGTATTATCATAGACAGACTGGAGAAGGAGCAGTAAGAGCATTCTAGGTACAAGTTAAAGCCAGAAACTGTCTTCTCAAAAATGGGGAAAAGGAAAAAGGCCAGAGCAGTTGCAGTGAAATGAACAAGGAAATGGCCTGAGGTAAGAGAATCTGGAAAGTCAAGTATAGACCACATCATGTTTGGACTTACAAGAATACAACACAAACGCCTCAACATGGTCTTCATAGCATGGTCTACCTGATGTGCAAAACCAAATACAATGTCAAAATCTTAACGTTGAGGATGATCTTGCCTACTGGAAATCAACATAAGACTAACAGATTAAAATAAGGTCAACTTTAAAAGTGCTTGTATTCTATTATCTGCTTTTCTCCTACATGACTAAAAGTAGTGTTGTATACTAAAAAGATCAAAGTTCCTTTCACAAAAGAAATATATATTTTATAATCATTCATTACCTCATAACATTCCGTTAAAAGGAGCATAACTTTGCAGTTTGCCTAAAGAGAGAGAATCAATGAATACAGAACAAGAGATGTGTTACCATGCAAGACTGATTTTTTAAAGGTGAAAATTCCCAGTATAAACTAACTTCAAAAAAAAATTTTAGTAATCAAAACATGCAATCTAAAATCTGAATATCAGAGTTTCTACATAACCAGCATTTCTGCACAAAAAAACTACAAAATGTAGACTTGAGAACACTCTAAGAAACTAAATATTATAAAAAACACAGAAAATGCTTAAAGGTTCAATTTAAGTTTTAAAGTTATGTTTAAAAAAGCCCAATTTGAATGAAATCCCATTGTAGTAAAGCATGTTATAACAGCTGCTCATAGAGATTAGTCAACTGTACTGGTGACAGACTAATGTGTTCACAGTTTTGTGAACTGTCTGGAAGGGAAATATAGTAAAATTACTAGGATGATTTAATGGTTACCAAACTTTTGCTAAAATTTCTCTAAGATCTTAGCTTCTTATACTGCCAGGTAGTGACCAAAATCCATTGCAAATACTGCAGAAGCTTAACAATCTCAAATTTTTTAAGTCCTGGGGTATGTTTGATTTATTTCATGAAATAATTTTCTGATGCCATTTTCCAACCACCTCAATTTCCAACATTAAACAATACCCTGAAAACGACAAAACTGTGTTATTTGACTGAATATTACATCCAACAGCTAGATGTAAAATTGGAAACCAATGTCAAAACACATCAACAACAATAAAAAAATCCCTAAGTTTAATAGAAATAATCTTTTAGAATAAATAACTTAAGAAATTCCTTCCCCTAGAAAAAAAGCCTTGCCCAGACATGTTTTATTTTTTATTATTATTATTATTATTCTTTGAGTTGGAGTCTCACTCTATCACCCAGGCTGGAGTACAGTGGCAGGCTCACGGCCACCCCAGCGTCGAACTGCTGGGCTCTGATGATCCTTCCACCTCAGCCTTCCAAGTAGCCAGAACTACAGGCATACGCTACCATGCCCAGCTAATTTTTGATTTATTGTAGAGACAGGGTCTCACCAAGTTGCCCAGACTGGTCTCGAACCCACAGGCTCAAGCAATCCACTTGCCTCGGCGTCCCAAAATGCTGGGATTACAGGCTGAGACCGAGCCCAGTCTGTTTTAAATATGCATATATTTACTAGTTTCAACTGACCCTATCTTACCTACTCTCCAAACTAGCAACTGTGAGTTGCATTTCTAAGTTGAATATATATCTACAAACACCATACTCAAACATTTGCTTCCAATAAAAACACAATTTCAGTGAAATAAGAAGGACATAATAAGCTTCTTTTAGACCAAATAACCTCAGGATGTTATCTTACTTTCCTTAGTCAAGATCTGACTTCTTTAAACAATCTGAGAAGTCGAATAGTACTAACTTCCCTGGTTCCTTTAGAAGAGATCAGGAGTTTTCAGGGTGATACGGCCATGGATGCCTGGTTCCTTTAAAAACACACAATGAATTAACACAGCCCTTTGGAAGAACAGCAAAACATTCACTAATAGCTCAGTTACCTTCCCCCATTAAGTATCTGGTGTCTACTTTTAGTAGAACGGTATTCTTGTTGTTGCCTTAAATTTAACAAATTTCTATACTCCAAATCCATTCCTTCTCTAAGCTTTATCATAATAAAAACAGTCACTCAGTAGTTGCTCAGACCCCAAATCCAAGACACACCCTTTATTTTTCCCTTTCCCTCATACCCTGACCCATCAACAAGTCTTGAAAGCTATTTCTCCTAAATGTATTGGGTATGATTGCTTTCCATAACCTCAAATGCAAACACCTTAATCCAACTGCCAAGCTCTCTCCCACAAACGAGTACAAAAGGCTCCCTGATTTCTTTCCTGCTCCTTATCACCCATTCTCCACAAACCATACCGTGCTACAAACATTTCTACTGTTTGCCACAGTTCTGAAAATAAAATCCTAGCTCATTAGCCTCCTTGCCTGCCTCTATGATCTTATATTCTACCTTGCTTCCTTACTCCCAAGCTTGACCCTACTTTGGGGCCTCTGGATTCGTCATACCTCTTGCCCGAAAGCACTTTTGCCCTCAGAACTTTGCACCACAGGCTTTTTCTCAACATTCACACCTCAGCCAAAATGTCACTCTTTCTGGCCATTCAAATTAAAGTATTCCATACCCAATTCAATTCTTTCTTGTTCTCTTTTCAGTATGTACAATTGGAAATTATCTTGTTCTTTATTTGCTGCCCATATCTAATGCTCCAGAAAGCAAAGATTGTACAAACTGTGCCCCTGCTTGTCATATTTACTTCATTGAGCAATGCCACACAACTCTTGTCAGATCTCTTCACACCTCAGAGATAAAATCCCAAAAAACCACTAGAAAGAAAAAAATATAAAGAAGATACTGAAGCATCATGCCTACTTCTGATAATAAATCTTTTAAGAATTTGTCTCAAAGTCTAAGAATGCCCATAAACAACCCAGATGAACTAATTTTTTTTAGTATTACCACTCATCAATGTACTAAATGAAATTATTAAATTTTTTAATCTACAGATAAAAAATAAACTATTTGCTTTGTATTTCGGAATTCCTATCTAAAACCTCTTTCCTACAACATTCATTCTATTCATCATACTTTATATGTGACAAACCCCAACTCTTCGAATTTCAAAAAAAACTACAGTCTGAAAAAACAACTACATAGGTATGTATAATATATGTATATGAAAAGAGAGTAATGTTTGAATGTCTGCCATAAGAAAAATAAAATGTATATATTTCTAAGACAGATACCAGCATAATGTACTAAAGAAATTTTCAACTACTACAGCTGTCTAAAAATGGGATAAGCTGATTTTCAAAGAAATAATACACTGTAAAAGCTTTACAATTAAAGACATTTAACATATATTACTTGACTAATCCTATGTCCTTTAATCTTTTAAAACAATACTGTTTGGTAAGTATTAACACTTCCACTTGACTGATTAAAAAGCTCAAGATCTGAAACATTAAGAGACCTCAATGCCATTCAACAACTTTATGGTAATACAAAATGTGAACTGGACACTGTTTCAATACTGTCCCCACCACTCCTCCCACTCCCATATATAGGCAAAAATCACTGTAATTTTTCCTGGTACTCACTACTATCATCATATAAACAGATGTCCCTCCCTAAATGAGTCATCTGACAGTGTGCATATACCTTTTTGGTAGTGCTTATTATGCTATATTGATTGTAATTAGTTGCCTACATTATCTACCACCTACATAGTAGAATACTTGCCACTTAAGGCCATCTTTCCATCCTTTCAATCCAAATGCAGACCATGTAATAGACTGGCAAATGAACAAACAAAATTCAGTTCTTCAGGGTATAAACACAAAGAGCTCTTGGGCACTTCACAAATAACTTCCTATCAAGAATCTATAAGTTGGATAAAAGTTTTGATAACATAATTTTAAACCTCCCACAATCTATGACTAGGATGAATAACTATCTGCGTCTTATACTAGTAATTTTCAGTCTTAAGACACTTTACAACCATTTACTAAAGTTCATCATACGTGCAAGAAAAACACAGGGTTTACATTCTAAAGCCATTAATTTGATATATAGGTAATGAGTGGAAAGTGAAGAAAAAAAAGTCAACATACTGTGAAGTTAGCAGCAATAATAGAAATACAAGAAGTAGGCCAGGGACCAAAAACCAGAAAAACAAAATAAAAAACCAGTCTGACAATCCCATGGGAAATTGGCCACCCATGTCCAAAAAGCAAACCTCAAAAAACCAAACTATTTCTCAGCATGTGTGAGGAATATGTGCTAACCCATGCAGTAGAAATATAAAGAACAGTTCAAAGATTAGACAAAAGTACAGAAAGGAAAAAATTAATAATGATAAAAAGATATGGTTAAATCCAGAAACCAGACCAAGGTATCAAATGATTTTGCTCCACTGACCCTCAGTAATGCTTTCTTAAGAATGATTGTTTCTAGAATCTTTCTAGTCTTTTTTTTTTTTTACTTGAAGTACACAGAATTGTTTTATTATTTTTGTTTTTTCACAAAGGACATTCAAGTATCAAAAGTGTCGATGAAATTTCAGATGAAAAACCAGAAAAAGCTTAAAAACTTATGACTGTATTAGTTCTACTCAGAACTACCTCTAATGTATTTTGAAGCCAAAATCTAGGAATGCAGTTACTAAAGCAGCAGTGAAAGACAAATACGAGGCTCCCTAAATTGAAAAAAAACTCCTGAGACAAAGTTTGGAACATCCTTTTAGATACTACTTCCCCACAAGAGTTGGTAACCCTTAACACCATATTCTTTCATTCATTCACTCATTGAGTTGGAATCTCACTCTGTCGCCCAGGTTGGAGTGCAGAGGTACACTCTCAGTCACCGGAGCCTTGACCTGCTGGGCACAAGTGGTCCTTCTGCCTCGGTCTTCCAAGTAGCTGGAACTACAGGCGCAAGCCACCCTACCCTGCTAATTTTTTGATTTACTGTAGAGATGAGATCTCGCCAAGTTGCCCCGGCTGGTCTTGAACCCCTGGGCTAACGCAATACTCTCACCTCGGCCTCCCAAAATGCTGGGATTATAGGCGTGAGCCACCATGCCTGGCCCTATTTTTTTAGATCAGAAAATATAGTTTACTTAAAAAGTAAATTCGAAAAAGAGGAGATTCACCTCCCCAAGGGAGGGAAGGAGGTCAAAGCCAGGAAGCATGGCGACAGCTCAAAGAGCACCTGGCCACACCAGAGTCTAGTAAGGCAACGGCCATATTTTTTTCTTTGAAGAAAATCTTTGGTTTTTATTTTGTTTCAATCTGATTTCATGCATGTACAAATTTGGGGGTAGAAAGGCTTGAAAGAGGGTTAATCTGTCCTGGCCTCCAACTCCTCACATCTTAGCAGGGACCTAGTACCAAAATCCCTAATCCCATTTTGGGAGATCTTAATTAAACCCATTCCATATGTTAAAGTCAAGCTCAGAAGAAAACTTAAAAAAAAAAAAAAGAAACAAACAAACAAACAAAACACAAAAATTTCTCAAGTCAAGAGTTTAAGAGTTCCAGGATACTGTTGCTGTAAAGGAAATGTTCTAATCCAATAGCCTCATTTTATAAAGAGGGAAGTGAGTCTCATTTTAAAAGCTTATGAACCCATCTGAAGTAATTAGCTAAACAGCCAAAAGCTTTTATTTATTTCAAAAACTGTATTTTCAGCAGCGCACTTTAAAAACACATTCTTCCTTATAAAAATTATTTTTAAGGAAAAACATTCAATTCAACATTTTCTATAAAAATTTATCCTTTAAGGTAAGAATGGACAAAATTATTATAACTAAAGAGATGGCTGATATTTAGAATCACCACTATTTTTAAGGTGATTCACCATAAACAAGCTTCAAAATAGCTGATTAAATGCAGTAGATGGTTAATGTAAAAATAAAGTAAATCCTATAAAACCATGATTTTAAAAATCTACAGAAAATAAAGTTCTACAAATATAATAAACAAATTTCTAGCTCTTCTCCCTAAACAACCAAGAGTTTTCTTCATTTCCTATAAACAAGACCATCTTCATTACTTTCAGGTTATGAAGTCAGAGATACTGAGCTTTAGGACATCCAGACAGCAGCATCTCTCATCTCTCTCTTTACAGACAGTCAGTCTCAGTCTCTCTCTCTCTCATCTCTCTCTATCTCTCTCTCTCTCTCTCTCTCTCTCTCTCTCCACACACACACACACACACACACTTCTGTGAATTCAAGAATGGTAAGTACAAATACTGACAGAAAATTTACCAGTAAAATAACTTGCCATCTCGCCAATTACTTTAACACCTCAGTTTTTTAATGTTTCAAGATTTTTAATCTTGAAACACTATACAAAAGCCAACAAATCTCCTCTCCTCCAATTTTCCATAGACCAATGGCACATATAGCATTAAAATACACCTCTCGGTAAAGTAAAAATATAAAAAAGAAAAGAAGATATCAAAGTAGAAAATAATAGTATCACTAGCATTATCTTGTTGCTTGATGTTTATAAAGCTTTTTTAGAAGATGGTAATTCTATGACGGAACAATTTTCCTTAGAGCTAGATAAGCTGCTATAAGCTAGCTATTCAACAATAGGAAGAGAGTTGTATTCCCTTGCCATTTCATATAGCAAAATCTATACTACATATCTACATAGCCTTACATAGATTAGGTATGTGTGTATACATTTTACAGACGCTTAATACCTTTTGGGCTTCCTTTCAAGGAATAATTGAAACTTCAATTTTGTACTGCTTCTTAAAACCAGAAAAGACAAATTTAATGTATTAAGTTCATATGTATTTTCAGTTCTTTAGTACCCTATCAAAAGATTTTTTAAATGCTAATTTTGGAAGCGTATTTATTTTGGAAGAACTTTTGTTAAGAATAGCTTCATTAAGTCAGTTCAAAGATTTTTTTCCCTAAATTAAATCTTTGGACAATATAAGAAAAATCTAGTTTGTCACCAACTGTCCAAAAATTCGACAAGTAGCTCCCTCTCCTGGAAAAAAAGTGAGCTCCTCTTCAAGCTGTAAAACACAGACTTGTATTATTAAGAATGTTTTTTAAAAATACATGAGACAAAAATATAGGAATCCACATTTGGGTTTTCCTATCAGTATCAATTATACCCCAATACAACTATAAACAGCTATAAGCAGTTTTACAGAAACTTTTATAAATACTAAAAATGCACAATTTACCAGCTAACAAAATATAATGAACATCATGATCTGACTTACTATATAACAACTTTTGGATTTGGGTCACAGAAAAATTTTGAGATTCCTTTCATTTTAGTGGTTTTAAACCACCATCTATCTTCAAATATATTGTTCATATTTCTTAACTCACCAAAGCTCAAGCTGTCCTATATAGAAAGTAGCAACTTTATAAAGATTTCCTATTTAAAATAAGTCTTCTTATTCTTCTTGCTTGTCCATCAGGTTAAAAAAATAATAACATACCAATATGACTGACCAATACTAAAGACTCCAAAATTCTATTTTATTAGCTATAAAGTATTAGTACTATTCTTGGGAACTGGACTGTCTAAATTAAAAATGCAATTTACAAATAAATGTCACAGTTTGCAATACTGATACATGTTTCCTCACAAAAAACAAACTCATCCTATTGCCCATCTATTCACCCCCTCAGAGCAACTGTGTCACTACATTTAAAATACAAGAAACCGATTGTGCCTTTTTAGAAAGCTGTTTATCGCTAAAGATGAAAACACTTAACAAGTGAGGAAAAAGTTCATCAGAAAACAAAATACAAGTAAATTTGACTATCTCAACGATAAAGTAAACCAAAAACGCTGAAAGCTTTAAAAAAAATAAAGCCTTCCTGAACAAAGCAGATGTACCTTAGCGTAAATCAAACGCCAAAGTTTCTCAAATCCAGATGCCATGACTATGTTTAGAAAGTCCTAAATGTTCTTAAGTTATTAGTTCTAGTATTAGTTGTTACTAATATATCCCTACTCAGAATTATCTGAGAAGAATCTTTCAACAGGGCTGCCAGTATTTTAAGTGTAGGAAATGTACATTACTACAAAAGCACCTCACTACATTTTTGGTCTCAGAGAACTTGACAGACCACATATTTCAGCAAACTACTAACACTATCTCCATGAACCAACCTTGCTAATATAAACAATAAGATTTCTATTTCTTAAATTGAAAAATAGCTTAAATGAAAAAATTTAAAGGGTGTATAGATCACAAATATGGGCTGAACCTTTAGAAGACTGGCTGGTTTAGGAACTTCTGAATAATTTCTTAGAGGGAAGTTTACCCAGTTGTATGCACCATTCACTGTTAATAAACATAACAGTATCTAATATACAACCTGTACTTTAAAATTAACACATATCGTATGACGTCTTACAATTTACTAAGACTCACACTAACGTTTTGAGGCAAAATATGTGTGTTAAAATTAATTTGGCTGAACGCATCAAACAAGGCTGGTTTCTTTTAGCAGCGTAGAACTTGAAAAAAGAAACTAATATAAATACCTACAGATTCCTATCCATGCACTTCAGATTTTTTTTAAAAACCGTGCAAACCCTCCAGTCATCACTGACATTCTTAGTAGTGAAGTACACGAAAATTACTTGTGAACTTTAAGTCATTCCCTCACCCCCTTGTATTTGAAATACAGCAAATCTGGCATGGAAAAGGAGCACAGTAACTTTTCCTGCACTCATAAGGAGGGAACGCAACCCCACAGTTGTAACCACTGTCCAAGGGCACCGCACCGAAGCCGGGTGAGACTGTGTAGAAAAATGCAAATACTACAAAGGCATACACAGTGTTTTTGTTTTTCGGTTTTCTTTT
>CAUYQG010085660.1:0-13421 GCA_963574415.1 Tarsius wallacei
CGTGTTCTCACTCATAAATGGATCATGAGCACCTATCATAATACTACAAAAAAGGAATTGGCGGTAGCGGGACACTGCTGAGGGTAGGTGCGGGGACATAACGTCAGTAAGAGTGCTTGATCCTAATGCAGGTGAAGTGAATTTCAATGGAGGCCCAAGACTTCACCTGTACCCAAATTACTTATGTGCACAATCCTGACTTGTATCCCACAACTTTAAAATTCAATTCAATTCAATTAAGAGATAATAATTGGTTTCATTAAGTGAGTCCACTTGGCATCTTGTCAGTAGCTCCAAAACCTTTGAAGAAAAAATTTCAAATGTAAAAATAAAGCAAGAAGCATGACTCATACAATATAAAGAGTATATGTCAAATACTTTTTCCTTTTATTAAATAATGAAACATGAGATACTAGTTCAGGAAGCACTTGAGGATCTGGATGTTTGTAGTCAATTTTATGAAAATAGAATTGCCAATTTAATTACAAAAGTGCTTAATGTCTTACAGCAAAATAAGCCATGGCTTTTGGTTTATCTTTGCACTGGACAGAAATTATTTACAACTCACTTAGAAAAAATATACAAATCAGCATGTAACCTAAATCTTTTTTTTTTTTTAAGTAATGACATGAGGTATGTGGTATGTGGTTGATAGACTCTAAGATGGCCCCTCATTTTCCCTGTGTCCTGGTATTTAAGCCCTTGAATAAATTCTCTGCCTTGAATGTGGGCACCCTGTAAATTGCTTCTAAACAGTAGAAGGCATCAAAGGTGATGGGAGGTCTCTTCCACAATTACATTGCATGAGAGTGTAACTTCTCTGTTATCAGCAGACTCTCTCGTTTGCTGACTTTGATGGAGTAAACTTGCATGTAGAGAGGACCATGTGATGAAGGACAGAGGAAGCATCCAGGCAACAGCTAGCAAGGAGATGAGGCTCTCAGTCTGACAACCTACAAGAAACAAAATCCTGCTAACATCTATCTGAGCTTAGAAGCTGATCCTTTCCCAGTCAAGCCTCAGATGACACCCCATCTATGACCAACAACTTACTTGAAGCCTTGCGAGACTTCCTGAAATAGAAGACCTAGCTAAACTATGTCCCAATTCCAGAAACCCTGAGATAATAAGTACTTGTTTTAGCTGCAGAGTTTGTGGTAATGTGTTACACAGCAATAAATAACTAATGATGGAGCTTTAAAAATTATATAGATTTTTAGGCCTTGTCCATGTGATTTTTTTCAAGGCAGAGTGGGAACCAGAAATCTGTGTTTTTTAAAGTTCACTATGTAAATTTTATGTAATAATCTGCTTGAAATGCTAATCACTATTCTAGGTCACATCCCTCCCTCCCATAAAACTTTTACATTGTTACCAGAATGTTCTTACTAAAATGCAGAAATGACCACACTTTTCATGTGCTTTACGCCTCTCAATGACTACGTATTGTCAATACAATAAAATGCAGCTAGTTCACATATAGTGCCACACCCTCAATTTGTGACTACTATGTATCTCCTCAGTGTAATCACCCACCATTCCACAAAAGGCATCCTAAATTATGTGCAGTGGGTCCTCTGTGTCAGCCCTTACCACATCTCCATGCATTTGCTAGTGCTATTTCTTCTGCTTAGAATTCCTATCCTCTACCCTAGCCCCCATTAAATTGTAAACTACTCATCTAACAGGCACAAATAAAATGCCATCTCTTCTATTAATCATATACTTATTACAGTACTTGTTGCCTTGTGACATAATTAATTTTTAAATTTTTTCTTTTGTCTGCTAGGTTGTGGGCTCTGGCACAAGCTAGACCTAATCTTATAAATCTTTGGAGTAGCATTGTGAGAAGGTTTTTATATATTTCCTGTTAATTCAATTTTTTTGAAATAAAATAATACAGTTGGCTTTCATTATTTAAAGTACTTCTTCAGTAAATTTTTTGTAAAACAAATCATCTTTTTGAGAGGATAATGCTATTTTTGCATATCTTTACTCTTTCTTACCCTTAAGTGATACTGAGCTGTTATTAAAGCACAGTTCAGGCCTGGCTCAGTGGCTCAGCCTGCCTAGCACTTTGGGAGGCCAAGAGGAGTGAATTGCCTGAGCCTGAGGGTTTGAGCCGTGTGCCTGTAGTTCTGGCCACTTGGAAGGCTGAGGCAGAAGGATCCTTGGAGACCAGCAAGTTGATGTTGGGATGGCCGAAAGTGTGCCACTGTACTCCAGCCTGGGCGAAAAAGTGAGACTCCAACTCAAAAAAATAAAAAAGTAAAAAAATAAAACAAAACACTGTTTATATGCATTTAGCCTTAAGATTATATATTTGAACAAATGCTTTTCTCTCTCTGATTGTCACTGAATATATATGAGGGCTGGTATTTAGATTTTTAGATCCCTGGAGGAGAATATGCAGCTCAGACCCATACACAAATAGACATCCAGGTGATTTTTGAAACCAATGCAATGACTATGCAAGAATTTTATGGATAACATTTGAATTAGAGTAAAATTTTAAAAATCTGTGTTTCAAGTTATAGAAAAATATGCTTCCTGATGCGCCTAACCAGTGGGGAAAGAATCTTTAGAAGACTAAACAATGACTCCACTAGATGAGGGTGGGTTAGATGCCTGTTTTCAAGTACTGTATTCATTCCATGGAAGGATGAAGAATATGGTTACCCAGAGTTTCAAACTTTTAAGAAGAACAGGATATTTAAAACACATTTTATAATCATAAAGTGGATTAAATAAATGATCAAGCACTCAAGAACAAACAGGCAATACAATTTCACTGCCACCTTTCTCATATTTTTGGTTTTACCTTGCCTTTACTTTCTACATTGTACTAGTGAGTAAGGAACAGATAAAGTAAAATCAGAGGATGCTTGTCATATATATTTCTTGCTTGGGTACTCCCAGGTTTAAATTAAATACTGGAAATTTGTATGATCTACAAAATAGGAAATGGAGTTTAGAAATTGGGAAAATGTAAAAAAAAAAAAATCCCATGCATAATTAACCCAGAAATTTATTCAATGCCCTTAACTAGAATTGCCAAATAACAATGGAATTACCTGGAATTCACCTGGGAACACATTCCAAGCTTTAATATGTGAGGTCATAGCTATGTTAATCAAATATAAAGGCCGGTGCCTCAATATTCAAGCCTCTTATTAAAGGGAAAAGAGGTAAATTCATAGTTTTGTTTTCTACATTGACTCTCCTATTTTTCACACAAAAAGCATGAAAAATAATGTGCTTGATTTTGTTTCCCACTATATGTTTTTAATTCACAGTCACATTTTTAGAATTTAAATTGTATTTGAAAAAAAAAAGAATAACTGTCTCTTAATTATCACAGAATTTTATTGTTGAAAGACTCTTTTAAAGTTATCTCTTCCATGGTTTCTCAACTAGGTAGCTATATGTTCAGTTGGGAAAGGCAAAGTACTTTTGTGTTTATGGAAACCTCTAGAATACGGATGCCAAGAAGAGGAAGGAAAGGAGGAGGTGAAGAAAAGAAAGGAGATGTATTCCCCAGAACGGTGGAGGCAGGGGAAAAGGCACAGCCATTTGATGCTTGGCGGAGTTGACCTTTGTTTGGTGAATGCTAATCAAGTTCCACATCGCATTTTCAGTTGAAGAAGTTTTTACCCATTGCAAGTTTTGCTACTTGTCGCTTGCAGCCCTAAATAAACAAGCACGAGATTTAATCCTAAATAAACAAGCACGAGATTTAGTGTAAGGAAGGTGACTTTATTTCAAAAGCCAGCAGGTGGGAAAATGACCAGGCTCATGACTCAAATAAACCATTCCAAAATTTTAGGCTGGATAGAGGATCTTAAGGGGAAAAGATGAAATGAGGAATATCTGGGGGCAGTACAGGGAGCTAAGCTTCCTTCAACAGTTATCTCAGATCGTCCTCCACCTGTAGACTTGCCTCCACAGTTATCTTGAATCATTGTCCACTAGGAGGGCTGATCATAATCCCAACTGCCGGCCACAGAGAATTCGACTGTGGGGTCTCCAGACTCTGCAATTATTCACCCTCTGGAATTTGTCCAGCAAGTGCACAATTAGAGTAGAAACGAAAAATAAATCTCTAAAGTGTAAGCTAAGAAAGAAAAAGACTTAAAATCTCAAGTATACACTATGGTGGTAGTTGAACTTAAAAAGAAAAGAAAGGGCTTAAAGCAGTTTCTCAAAAGCTGAAATGGAAAGTCTCAGTAACAGAGTGAGGACCAAGTGTCCTCGCACTTGTCCAACAGGAGGGGCAAACTCTCAGGCATCCCCTAGCAGCAAACTTTGTCTTATCACCTAAACTAAACCCCTATCATCTTAGAAATGTAGCCTACTTGGAAGACTTCCTCCTTCTTTCTCTTTGCACTTTAAACTTATGTGACAACTTTCTCACTTTTTTTCAGACTTCCAGTCAGTGCTTAGGGATATACCTTGAAATACCCACATCTACATGCCCAGACAGTTCCCATGAACAAAGTCGGCTTCCTGCTTCCCAAGGGCCGGGATTAGGAGGCACCCGAGGTCGGTGCCGCAGCTCCCGGTCGCCCCTGACAGATCCTTCTGCAAAGTGGTATGGCCGAGCAAATTCCAGCATGTGTTTGGACAGTCGGTCAAGAATGACCAGTGCTATGAGGACATTCGAGTGTTCCGTGTTACCTGGGACAGCACTTTCTGCGCCATCAAGCCCAAGATCCTGGCAGTGATTGTGGAGGCCAGCGGTGGGGGCACCATCCTGGTGCTACCGCTAAGCAGGACCTTTCCTGGACATTGACAGGTGTCCCCACAATGGCGAAGTCATCGCCAACTGCTGGGAGGACTGCACAGTCGTGGTTTTGCAGATCCTGGAGACCGGGCTGACCTCCCCACTGACGGAGACGGTGGTGGTGCTAGAAGGACACACCAAGCGAGTGGGCATTGTCACCTGGCACCCAATAGCCCGAAACGTGCTGCTCAGTGCCGGCTGCAACAACGTGGTACTCATTTGGAACGTGGGCACCGCGGGGGAGCTTTACCACCTGGACACCCTGCATCCTGACCTCGTCTACACCGCGTCAGCTAAAATCGCAACGGCAGCTTCTTTTGCTCCTCTTGCAAGGACAAAAATGTGAGCATCGTCGACTCTCACCGTGGCACCCTGGTGGCAGAGCTGGAGAAAGCGCAGGAGGGCGCCCGACCCCTGACCCCTGAGGGCCATCTTCCTGGCAGACGGAAAGGTGTTCACCAGGGGTTTCAGTCACATGAGCGAGCGGCAGCTGGCGCTCTGGGACCCAGAAAACCTCGAGGGGTCCATGGCCCTGCAGAAACTGGACTCCAGCAACCGGACCCTGCCCTTCTATGACCCGGACACAGCGTGGTCTACGTCTGCGGCAAGGGCGACTCCAGCATCTGGTACTTTGAGATCACAGACGAGCCCCACTCCATCCACTTTCTGAACACGTTCACCCGCAAGGATCCCCAAAATGGCATGGGCAGCACGTCCAAGAGGCGCTTGGAGGTCACCAAGTGCGAGATCGCCCCGTTCTACAAACTGCAGGAGTTCAAGTGTGAGCCCATCGCATGCCTGTGCCAAGAAAGTCCGACTTCTTCCAGGAAGATCTGCACGGGAAAACCGTCTGGCCCAAGGCGGCCCTCCCTGGAGGCGGAGTAGGTGAGAGGGCGGGATGCAGACCCCACCCTCACCTCGCTCCGGGAGGCCTACGTGCCCAGCGATCAGCAGGACCTGAAGGTCAGCCAGTGCAACGTGCCGTCCGACAGCCGGCCCACCGTGGCCCCAGGCTCCACCCGCTCCGAGTCCTCTGCGGCCAGTGCTGATGCCACTCCCAGCGGCAGCCTGGCTGGAGCCCGGAAGGCTGGGAAGCTGGAGGAGGTGATGCGGGAGTTGCGGGCCCTGAGGGCGCTGGTCATGAGCAAGGGGATCGCACTGGCCGCCTGGAGGAGCTGCTGGGCCACGTGGAGAATGTCGACCGGGTAGGCCACAGCCACAGATGCCGCTGCTCACCTCTTTCACTTCTTTTTCTCTTCTAGCGGGTCAGGTTGGTTCCCAGCTTGACCCATCCTGGCCCCGGGCTGGAGCTAGCACCTGGCTTTGGTCATTGCTACTGTGGAGGATTTTTGTACCAAGAAAGCTCGCCTGTACTCTGAGAGACCCACCCCCACCCGGCCCCCTCCTCCCTCCTCAAAGGAGGCTGGAGGGACAGGAGCTATATTTTCATTCCAAATAAAATTCTCTTTCTAAAAGCTAACACAAAACAAAAGCGAAACAAAACAAAACAAAAACAGTATATTTCCAATAAAAAATACAATTTATTATAGGTAGATATTGAGCTTTTCTATTTCAATGACAAGGTAGCAAACTTTTATTCATCCTCCAAATCCTTGCTCACATATTATCTCTAGTTCTCAGTTTTCCTAGAGAAAATAAATGATGCATTTTACTTTTTTTTTTTTTTTTTTTGAGGTGGAGTCTCACTCTGTCGCCCAGACTGGAGTGCAGTTGCCGTTCCCGGCCACTGCAGCCTCGACCTGCTGGGCTCCGGAGATCCTTCTGCCTCAGCCTTCCGAGCAGCTGGAATTACAGGCACGCGCTACCACAACCGGCTGATTTTTTATTTATTGTAGAGATAAGGTCTCACCAAGTTGCCCAGGCGGGTCTTGAACCCGTGGCCTCAGGCAATCCACTGACCTCAGCCTCCCAAAGCGCAGGATTACAGGCTAAGCCACCAAGCCTGGCTGCATTTTACTTTATTGGACTAAATTTGTGGTTTGTGGACTTCTAATGTTGCATCTATTTTTCATATGTCCACTCTCTAAATAGACTTTAAGCTGTTTGGAACAAGAACTGTCACTCTTATTTCAGGGCTGGTGAAGTGCCTGGGGCATAGTACATACTCCATAGACATTTGTTAAGAAAAAGATTCTTATTTTTAGGGCACTATAGATTCCAGCAATCGTTTAAGTTTGATGAATTTTAAAGTCATTGCTTTATGCATAGTTGTATGCAAGGTAATATTCTCTGAGTGAATATTCTGGTGATACTTGTAACTTTCATCTTACATATCTGTGTACCAGTATTTACAGTATTTTTCTGTAAGATAAAGGCATCAATGTTCTCTCAAATCCATTTTGTCTTAATCATGAAATTGTGAAATAATTTTGAATCACAAGTACTATTTTTCAAAACAGGGTTATTACGGTATTCAAGACAGCTGCCAGAGACAAATGTACTTACTTTGCTTGGTAATCTGACCTGGTGATTGAAGCTGGGATTTTATATTTAAGAAGATATAGAGTTTTGATCGGGAATTGGTTGCCTATTCCAGTTTCCATGAGGGTGTTGCCTGCATTTTCTAAGGTTCTTATAGTTCTTCTGGGAATATACCTGGAGAACTCAAATCATTCTGCAAAAAATCATTCTACAAAGGCCTGTACCTAGGCCTTTGATCCATTTGGAGTTGATTTTTGTGTGTGGTGATAGGTGGGGGGTCCTGTTTCATTCTTCTGCATGTGGTCAGTCAGTTTTCCCAGCACCATTTACTGAATAGGTTCTCCTTTCCCCAGGGGTTGTTGGTGGATACTTTGTCAAAGATGAATTGGTTGAGAAAATGAGGTTTTGTTTCCGGAATCTTTATTCTGTTCCATTGGTATACATGCCTGTTTTTGTACCAATACCAGGCTGTTTTGATGATCATAGCCTTATAATAAAGATGCCAATGCCATAGGAGGTAAGATAGACAAATGGGACCTCATCAGACTGAAAAGCTTCTGCAAAGCAAAAGAAACCATCAGGAGAGTGGGGAGACAGCTTACAGAAAGGGGAAAAAAAAATATTTGTCAACTATATATCTGTCAAAGGCCTAACATACAGGATCTACAAGGAGCTCAAACGTGCCAAATAGAAAAAACAAACAAACAGCTCCATTAAAAAATAGGCAACAGACATAAATAAACACTTCTCAAAAGAAGATATGTAAGCAGCCAACAGACACATGAAAAAATGCTGAGTCTCACTAATCATCACAGAAATGCAAATCATTGAGATTTGAGATACCACTTAACTCCAATAAGAAAGGTCATCATTAATAAAACAAAAAACAGCATGCTGGCGAGGACGTGGAGAAAAGGAACACTTCTACACTGTTGGTGGGAGTGAAATCTAATTCAACCTCTATGGAAAACAGTGTGGCAATTTCTAAGAGAACTACAAATTGACCTTCCATACAATCCAGCAACCCCCTTCTGGGAATATACCCGGAGGAACTCAAATCATTCTACAAAAAAGATACCTGCACACATGTTTATTGCAACACTATTCACAATAACAAAAACATGGAACCAACTATGCTGCCCGGAAACTGGACTATATTTAAAAATGTGGTACATATACACAATGGACTATTGCACAGCCATAAAGAAGGAACAAATGATGGACTTCGCAGCAACTTGGATGGATTTAGAGTCTATCATACTCAGTGATCTATCACAGAAACCAAGAACTGATTACCACATGTTCTCACTCATAAGTGGACCTGAACACCTATCATAACACTACAAAAAACGGATTGGCAGTAGCCAGATACTGTCAGGGGAGGGATGACACTTAACATCAATAAGGGTATCTGATCCTAGTCTAGGTGAAGTGAGGTCCAATAGGAGTCCCCAAATTTCACCTGTACCTTAACTACTTATGTACACAATCCTGACTTGTACTCCACAACTTTAAAATAAAATAAAATAAAATAAAAATAAGACATAGTTTGAATCCTTTAGAACTTTTTAGAACTCCAAGAGGCTGCCAACTAGAAAACAATTTCTGCTTGAAATTATACAAGATGAAGGATGTAAAACTATCATCTGCCTGATTTAAGGTAAGCAAATAATAGTGAAGACATTGTGGAAAAAATCCTCATAGCTTGCTTATGACCAGTCCAATCATTGTGTAAGATAATTTGTAATGCTCAATTACTAAGATTATATTCTTGATCTTAGTATTTCTGATAATTAAACAAAAAACCCAGCCAAGTGCTGTGGCTCATGCCTGTTATTTCAGCACTTTGGGAGGCCAAGGCGGGAGGATAGTTTGAGTCCAAGAGTTCGAGAACAGCTTGGCCACAGAGCAGACATCATCTTTATAAAAAATAAAAATAAAAACAACTAACCAGGTGTGGTGGTGCATGCCTGTAGTCCTGGCTACATGCAAGGCTGAAGTGGGAGGATAACCTAAGCCCAGAAGGTTGAGGTTGCAGTGAGCCAAGATTTTGCCACTGCACTCCAGCCTAGGTGACACAGTAAGACCCCGAGTCAAAAATAAAAATCAATTTCAGTCTGGATTTTATGAACTTTTTCTGTAGACATGCTTTACTCTTTAAAATACTTAGTATCTCACACATTTCAAATAAAAATTATTTGAACTGGATTGCTTTGTAGTGCTATACGCTATCATTGATTTAAATACCAATTCGTGAGTAAACAAGAATCTAGTACATGCAATTTGAGCATATGCAAGACAGAAAGAATGGCACAATTCTTAGGACTAAAGTTAGTTTGAGAATGAGGTGTTCCAACTCTTAACCTCAGGACAACCGGCGTTTGAGAACCCCAGTCTCTCAAAGTGAGGAGGAAGAAGAGAGGGAACCATTGGGGTATGGGTCGTACAAGGGAAAGGCCCAGTGTCTGATGTGGATAACAATCCACTGTATATTCCCAGTTACCAGGCATGTCTTTTCAGGTATTAGTGTCCATTTTAAATAGATAAGAATGGAGTAGAAAGTGGTGACAGAGTGGTATTTTTAAAATCTGGTATATGAAGCTGGATGTAGTGACTCAAGCCTGTAATCCAAGCACTTTGAGAGACTGAGACAAGAGGATTGCCTGAGCAACATGGTGAGACCTCATCTCTACAATAAATCCAAAAATTAGCCAGGTGTGATGGCCACATGCCTGTGGTTCCAGCTACTTGGAAGGCTGAGGTGGAAGGATCACCTGAGTCCAGCAGGTCGAGGCTGCGGTGGCTGTTGAGCATGTCACTGTACTCCAGCCTGGGTGACAGAGTGAGACTCTGACTTACAAAAAAAAAATCTGGTATTTGAGAGTAAAGATGTGATGAGACGGGACTATCAGATCAGGTAAAGGTATTTAACTAATAACTGACATACAGTGAAGGAAATCAAGATGTCTATTTTGATGATAACTGATATTTGTTGAGAGCTTACTCTAAGCCAAATATGACACTTTTTAGTACTAGGCAGTCTATAGCCCCATCTTATCCACACAACAGCTTTATAGGCTCAGATCTATTAACTCTGCTATACAGGTAAGAAATATGAGACCCAGAGAATTTGTCCAAGTAATTTGCCCAAAACCAATAGCTAATGAGTGGCAAAACAAGTATTTAAATACAGGCTGGATAACCCCAGCCCATTCACATCTAATTACAAGGCCACAGCTGTCTTTGTTAGATGTGTGAGCCATTATTGGCTCAAGGTGCAAGCAGGAATTATCTTCAGAAATGGGAGTTCACCTGAGAAGTGTGATCCAAGGAGGAATGGATGGATTTGTATCCTTAAGTTGGAGGGATATTGCCTTTCCTTAGTAGTTGGGAAGGATAACTTGTACTTAGAAGGTGAGGTGAAAACAGGAAGGAGAGACCTGTTGAGTATTTTCTCTAAGCGAAGTGAAGGAGAGAACTGTTGAGTACTTTCTCTAAGCGAAGTGAGGTCCAGTTGGCAAGGCAGTGGTGGAGCAGAGAGTAGGGAATTAAGAGAGATGGATGGAAAGGGAGAAGATAGTTTTAAGTAGTTTGTGCACCCATAGGTTAACTAGTTAATAGGAGGAGCCTTCGGAAGACTAGTTTTCCTTTTCTACCTGTCCAGTGTGAAGAAATGTGCCAGAAACATTTGTTGACATCTCTGTGTAAGAGGCACTGTGTTAGATACTGATGATATAATGATGAATGAAACAAACATGGGCCTGACCCCAGTGGTCTAAAGTTCTAGTTGGGGAGATAAGTTGTTCATCCAGGGGTAAAAAAAAGACAGAAATATGTGAAACTGAGGTGCTACAAGTGTCAAAGTGAGACACACAAGGGACTAAGAACTCTCTGACTGAGAAATTCGACCTGTTTGGCATACTGAGAGACCATTTTACTAAAGAAGCGAGTCTGATTTTTAACTACAAAGTGAATTAAGCAAAGAGATGTATCCCCAGGAATTTACATTGGATAACATATCTATAAAGAATTTTAACAATGGAGACTAAATGTATTTTAACATTCAATCTATATAAGCAATGGGAAGAACTCTGCAGCAATTTCTAAAATACATAAAATGTTAACCTGAAAACTATAAATTAAATTGTCTCTCTCTCTCTCTCTCTCTCTCTCTCTCATTCTTATGTACTCATCTCTTTATTTATTGACATAATAGCAGGATATCCATTTATATAAGTGCTTACTAAAATATTATTGGGGGTTTGATAATTGCAGACTGTGTCTCTCACCCCTAGATATCCTTTGGCTTTCATGTTGGGTAGAGTCCTGAATTCTGTGTTGTTGTGAGGGATCCCAAAAGATTTTGACGTAGAAAACCCTAGTACCACAGTTGGACAAATATGCCTCTACTTTTTAATAATTGTACTCCAGATTTGTATTTTCTCCACTATGCTTATTTAAATATAATCATATTATTGTGTTTATGAACATTAGTATATTAATGGTACATAATATAACATATATGCCACTTAACAGAAGGCAATATTTACAATTTCTCCATGGTTTCCCTGTTTCAGGTAAGCTCAATTAAGTATTTGGCACCTCCAAAAAAAAGGTTTTCTTGTTTTGTTTTGTTTTTTGCCAGATTTGGATGCACTAGCAGACCATGAGCGCAAGATGAATGAATCAGTCAAAAGCCTTACTATAGCTATTTTTTATACTACCACATAATGGAGGGAATTTAAAAAAGATGCCAGAGGACAGATCTGTTAAAAGATTATACTACTCCTAGCTATTAATATTGAGAAAATAACCCAGTGATGATAAAATGATAAGGAAAGTGTAGAACGAATCACAGCAAATAAAAGTTTTATTTATGTCATCTACATTTTAAATGATTAAATTAAAGGTCTTAGTAATGATTTCTAAGAATTAAAAAAATCATAGATGTATTCCCCATGCATGATAATGTGGTGTTCAGAAGTTTAGGCAGTTTTGCTGTTAAAATCCAAAAAATAGAAGCAAAACCAAAAGTACACTCCTTTCACATCCTGGCTGTCTAACAGTCCATAGGTGGAGCATTCTTCTCTCAGCTTCATTTTTTCTGCTTCACTCTTTTTCCACTGTGGAATTCTGACACCTCAGGAAAAACGACTAAGATAGGTGATGATGGAGGGAGAGGGAGGATAAAACACCAAAAGAAAATTCATATGCTTTATCTTTTAAACTTTTAAGGAGTCATGAATGGTGGAAAGAGACACAGTGAAGAGAATGGACATAATTATCTTGAGCAAAAATGGTATAATCATGGGCTCAAAGGGACTGAGATAGATTGGAGTTAAGAGCGTATGAAATGGCAGGATTTACTGAAAATAGTGTTGAGAAAAAAAACTAATCTATGTTTTCTTAGGCATGCAATTTAAATTATGTCTAGAGTTGTTTTGAGTAGTAGTTTGAATTAAGGAAGAAACAAAGATAACCCAAAAGTCTTGCAATATGAGCATAGGAAAGGGATGTGAGTGCTTGCAGGAAAGTCTTAGTCAAGAATGGTGGGGGCCAAGGAACACAGTCACATGTGGACACTTGAGTTCCATCCAGACCTACTGAAGAAGAACCTCTGGGACTGGGAGGTCTCATCTTCTGCATTCTTATAAAATGTCTCATGTGATTCTAATGCAGATTCTCCTAGCTCAAAAGAGCTAATCTAGGCTGTAGAGTTTGAGAAAAAGAGTTGTGTCGATAGGACAGTAAAATTCCCATATGCTTAAAGAGATATCATGAATTATATGGATGATGGATTAAATTCTACACTTCATTTTGCCAGAACCACCTCTAATAAAATAAAGTTTATATGGCATATATTACTTTTATTATTATTATTATTTTTTAAAATTTTATTTTATTTTATTTTTTTTGAGTTGGAGTCTCACTCCATCGCCCAGACTGGAGTGCAGTGGCTGCTCCCGGCCACCGCAGCCTCAGTCTGCTGGGCTCCGGCGATCCTCCTGCCTCAGCCTTCCAAGTAGCTGGAACTACAGCCGCGCGCTGCCATGCCCGGCTAATTTTTTTTGATTTATTGTAGAGATGAGGTCTCACCAAGTTGCCCAGGCGGGTCTCGAACCCGCGGGCTCAGGCAATCCACTCACCTCAGCCTCCCAAGGCACGAGATTACAGGCTGAGCCACCGAGCCCGGCTG
>CAUYQG010085662.1:0-20302 GCA_963574415.1 Tarsius wallacei
TATTTTTTAAACTTAGCATCTCTTCAATACATGCATGAGGGGGTGCCTGGTGGGTGAGGGACGCCCCTCACCCACCTCACCTTGTGTTCATGTAATCATCTTGTGATTTTAGTGGGATTGTCCTTCCTCATACCTGAGCAAACACCTGGCGGGTGGGGGGGACGTCCCTCATCCACTCAGCTTTGTGCTCACGTGAAAGTCTCGTGATTTTGCCCACGAAAATTTGGGATAAAAGGAACATGAAAACCTCCATTAAACGGCTTCTGCTCAAATCCGTTTGAACAGTGGTCCATTCTTTCTCTTTCTCTCTCTCTATATATCTATCTTTTCCGCGGAATCGGCCCCTGCATAGACAGGAGTCTAATCCCTTTGTTCCCCAGGAATAATCGCCGACACCACCACACCTTTCCAGGGACACCCTGAATCTCCACGTGGGGGCTGGTCCCCCACAATCTCCCAGCTGTTAATCAATGTTTTTGAAAGAACACAAGAGTATGTTTGAATAATGTGCATGTATTGAAGAGATGCTAAGTTTAAAAAATAATTATTTTGAGAAAAAATAACCGATATGGGTCTTAGTTATGTCCTCTATATAAATGTATAACTAAATTGTTAAATTTTTTAGTGATTGCATTCATGCCTATGTTCAAATGCTACAGCAATTTTTCAAACCACTTATATATTTCAACCCACAAGCCATAACTTTAATAACTTATTTAGAAAGGCAAGATTTAATTTGTAGTGCTTCATAAGTCAACCAGAATCCTTGTTTCTCCATTAAAGGTTGATATGAACCTTTTATCTGATATTCATAACTTTGATTTTCTTTGACAGGCATAAGGAAGAGAAGCAGGTTCATTAATAAACATAGCAAACTAAAAAAGGAAGTTTATCAAGAAAAATATTTACTCAATAGACACAGCTTTGTCATATGTTAATAGTTTTGATAAGGGTCACTTATAGTGTGATGTTTCTTCATAGTTTGAAATATATTTGCTATTAGATTGCAGCTGTATTAATTCCCTCAAAATGCCTATAATGCTTTCCAAAAGGGTGTCACTGACGTGTCTTACCTTTGACACTTTGAGGCAAGCTTAAATTGGTGGTATTGGTGGTAGGTGGTTGTTTTAGCACAAAAAGTGATCCTGGAAATCTATTTTTTGATGTACATATAATTAATTTGTACCTCAGTAATAAGAAACAGCATGATATCTGCTATTTTCAGAGGTGTGCTGGATTAGTCTTAGAACTATCATTGAATATTTAATAATACTATATGTCTATGAATATAAAATATAATCCTGATTCTTAATTTTTACTTTTGTTTTACAAAATGACTGCTCAGACTACTTCTCTTAATATACTTCTTTTTTTTTTTTGAGTTGGAGTCTCAATCTGTTGCCCAGGGTAGAGTGCAGTGGCATACTCACAGCCACCCCAGCATCAACCTGCTGGGCTCAGTCAATCCTTCCGCCTCAGCCTTCCAAGTAGCCAGAACTACAGGCACACACTACCACGCCTGTCTAATTCTTTGATTTTGTTGTAGAGATAAGATCTCAACAAGTTGCCCGACTGTCCTTTAACCTGTGGCCTCAGGCAATTCTCTGACCTCAACCTCCCAAAGTGCTGGGATTGCAGGCTTGAGTCACCGTGCCCAGCCTTATTATACTACTATATGAATCAACTTATCTAAAAGATTCAGCTAAACAACTGAGACAATGATTTGTCCCTTTTCCTAGTAAAACAGTGGTTATCAAAATGTATGGTGCAAACCCATCTACTAACAATTCTTGTTATAAATGCACCTTCCAATATTTTCAAAGTGAATCTCATAAATCTGCATTTTAACCAGTACCCACCAAAGTAGTTTGATACAGAGGTCATTGGCAACAGTGAAAACATGTCATCAAGGGTAGGTTGAATTGGAGAGTACATGTGATTTGTAGAGTGTTCTGTCAACCAAGAGCAGAAAAGAGTTGAGAGGCCAGAACCTAGGAGATGACCTAAACTTTCTCTCTCTCTCTATTTTTTCTTTTAAGAGTGGTCATATTTCAGTTTGTTGGCAATGTCAATTTACGAACAAGACAGGTATTTTTTTTCATGAAGTGAGATTGTTTTCAGTCTGCCATAACATATGCCCATACATCTTCACCTTGGAAATGTAGCGTTTCAAGCTTTAGTCAGGGTAGAATATTCCTTTTTGACTGTCACAATTTTTACGCTGCTGCCAGAAATCTTCTTGGTGTTTGTTTTGAATTCTGTCTTCAGTGCATCTCTCACTGCTTTTGCACACATCTGGGAGTGTTGGATGTAGCTGTGTCCAGCCTGTTGCCAGTATGCCACCATTATGTTTTGAGAGTGGAGCAGGCCAGGCAGAATCGCTAGGATGCCTTCAATGTCGGCTCAGCCGGGAGGTCCCAACCTAAACTCTTTGAATTGGAGAAGATAAAAAGAGCCAGTGAATGTGGAACCAGAAGATGGAAACCAAGAATTGGGCCAGTGACTAGTACAAGATAATGTAGGAACATGTTTCAGAAGAGGAGAGTAGGTAAGAACAATTATGGTAGAAAACCCTAGTTGGCAAAGTAGGGATAAGGAGGGATAATATATAAGGGAACCAGAAATGCAGTAATTTTTTTTTATTCCTACAGTGACTGGCAATCTTGAACATCTAATAACCATTTTTCCCCTTAAAAGCATTGTTTTACGTAAAATTATATAGCTGATTTGTCTATAAATTTTAACTGAAAAAAGCTATTTATTAGTAAATTATTTTAATTCAAAACAAGAACTTGCCTTTACCTTTATTCTTTCCTCCTTCTTTTGTCTTTTATGTTTCCTCTTTCTAGATACTCTTCCCCGATAGCCTTTCCAAATAAGCTTTGTTAGAACATTTTTTTGGCCACCTCCTTTGTTGATCAATTTTAAAGGAGTGGTCTTTAGCCTTGTCTTCTTTCCAGCTTCGCTCACATAACAGACTGCTTTGCACATTACAGACTGCTTTGCACTTCACTTGGCATCACAGTGTCAGTAAAGACACAGGCCTCATCCCAGACGGCTGTTATGTTTGAGTCGTTCTCAGCTCTCAGGGCATCATGAACTTCTTGCTACCTCTCAGTAGTGTCAAGGTTCATGTAGTTCTAGTTGGCCCAGGTCTAGTTCACCGGCACGTAAAATATCACCTATGACACAGGACACTTGACAAGTCAAAATAACATATCTTCTAGGAATGCATTGCTCTCACATCAATACTTTATTCTTTAGCCTTGTACAACAAACTCTGAAAGAACAGTTGCCAAATTAATTCCTTTCCTTTGATTTCTTATAACAGGTCCCATTTTGATGTCTGAGTACAATGAAATCTTTTTAAAAACTCACCCTAGGGGTGGGTGGATGGATGAATGGATGATGACTGGATGGGTGTATGGATAAATGGATGGTTGGATGGATGGATGGATGGATAGATGGATGGATGGATGAGTGGGGTGGATGGATGGATGGATGGATGGATGGATGAGTGGGGTGGATGGATAGATGGATGGATGGATGGATGGATGAATAGGTGGAGGTGAATAGGTGGATGAATGGATGACTTTGTTCCAAATACTTGAGTTGAAGGCCACATCTGAAGCATCTCAGTATTTAGCAGAATGCTTAACAGGGAGTAACTGTCCCCAGAAGCTAAGTGAGCAATCGCTTTCTATCTAATCTAATCAGAGAAGGCTCCGGAGGGGCTCTGAGTGAGCCAAGAAGCAAAGGACAAAAGAGACACCCACTCACCTGGAGCCACACCACTATAGGACACTCCAGAGACACGGAGGAGGGGGTTTCCCTCATGGTCCTTGTCCTTCACCTTGAGGTACACACCTGGGCGTGTGGAAGGCCAGCCCACTCCACAGCTGATGGGTGGAGCCGTTGGAGAGCGGACTTGTGGGCAGGGTCAGAAGTGGCCGCCCTGAGCTGTGTGCGAGCTCCACCGGGTCGAGGCGGCCGGGGGCCTGCAGGCCCGTGGAGTTAATCACCAGGGCGAGGGGGACCCCGCAGAGGGAGGCGAGGGCCGAGGCATTGGTATCAGCATTGGCTGAGATCTTCCTCAAGCAGGCCCTGGGACTACACCCCAGGGCCTGCTCACTTGGCCCTCCCTTCCTGCTCCCTCCTTCTCCACCTATCCCTGCGCTGGGCTGCTGGGGGTGGGCTGGGGAGAGAGGGAGCCTTGCTACTGTCCGTGGTGCTGAACGCCACAGTCATCCCACCAGGGCTCCCAGCGCTGCCTCCCTCCATCTCTGTAGAAAACAAACAAACAAACAAACAAACAAACAAACAAAAACTCACCCTAGAATGGAATTCAGAGTCAGTCAGATCCATCTAGAGTCTCACAAAAATAATTTAATTATGAAAATCTCAAAATAATCTTATCAAATATTTCTCCTATATTGATGTCTCCCAAAACAGAGTACTCAGGACACCACATTACAGAGTATCCACTATTCTGTTCTGGCACATGTTTGCTGATCATCCTAACTGGGCTCACTGAGTCCCAAATTACCTGTATCGTTGCTTTATGTGAATTGATTTCAATCCAGAATATAAGCAAAGTGAGACTTAAAACTGTAATGAGGTTGACAAAATAAAATAAAATAAAAACAATTCTTCTCAGTTTGAGTAGAATTGTATTTTATCAGAGTTTGTTGAATAACAAAATACTTGGGTCATGGTATGAAGCATTAGTAGTGAAAATCCATAACTGAGCTACATAAATTACAAACTGATTTCAATAAACCAGGTCTGGCTCTAATGTCCAGCATACATGATGTACTAAAGGTGTTTAATGACCCATGCACAGATGCAACAGAGGAAGAATTTAACAAAATTGGCATTGGCTTTTATTAGATCTCACATGGTCAAATAGCCTTTATCTGGTGTAAAGAATGAACACAGTGAATTATCAAGGAAATAGATGCCTTTTTTTCCCCTTGATGTGGTAAACCTCTTTGGATTTATACTAGAATAGCTCATTGGAGAGCATTGCAACCTTTAAAATTTTGCTGGAAGGTGAGAGCATACCAGGCAGAGACAAGTTATTAAAAAGAGGAAATACATCACTTTGAACTCTAAACACTTGTTCTTAACACATGATGTCTCTTACTGCAACAAATAAGATGACAAATGTATATGATTTATAAAACATTTTCTTGTTTAGGAAAACAAAGTTATAAAATTGAGTTGATAGATATAGTAGCTGTGAGACAAAATCATTCTGTGTCTGTGTAAGTTGTATACAATAAAAACTCTAAAATAATATCCTCTATTTTTTAGACTCAGTTGCTGGTGTTATTTATATTACTCAGTCATCTGGAAAGTAAATCTCACAATACTCTGAAAATCTAAATCTTTACTTTTGATATTCAGGAAATTGAGAATTATGATTTCTAACTCAGAAAAATGTTTCAGCTATATTTTTTTGAATGTGAACAAAAAAGTTCTGTGGTAGATAGAAAAAGGCCCTCCAAAAATGTCTGCATCCTAATCTGTGAAATTTGTTAATATGTTACCTTGCACAGCAAAAGAGATTTGGAAATGAGATTGAGATAAAGATCTTGAAATCAGAAAATTATCCTGGATTATCTGGGTGGATAATCACAAGGGTCCTTATGAATGAAAAAAAGAGGCAGTGTCAGAGGAAGTGATAAGGCAACAGAAGCAGATGTCCAATTGAATTAACTGCTAGCTTTTATAGACATTGGAAGAGGGCCATGAGTCAAGGAACGGAGGCCACCTCCGGAGGCTGGAAAAAGCAGGGAAACTATTTCTCCTCTAGAACTTCCAAAAATGAATACAGCCCTGCTGTCACCTTGATTTTAGCCCCAGGAGACCCATTTTGAACTTACCAATTGAAATTATTTTTCTTTGTTTTAAGTCACTACATTTGGGGTAATTTGTGACAGCAATAGAAAACTAATATAATCGTTCACCTTAGGGTCAGTCAGTTATTGTTGTATTTGTATAAAGAAATCTTTTTCAAGGATGATGTGCCTTACTGGAATAAAAAAGCAAATGATGAAAAAAAAGAAGTTTCTTATCTTTGTTATCATTGTCCTAGAGTACATTGAAATATGCAGAGAATTACACATTATGTACTTAAAATTTTGGGTATGTCAAGTTTGGTATATCAAGTCTAAGCTTAAACAATGTTTGTATATCCCCTAAAGTGCTGCTCAGAAAATGTACAACACTTTTAATGAACATGCTGTGTAACCCTACAGGAAATATCTGGTTCGGCTTCTTGCATATATTTTTACTTCAACAAATGAAAGACATTCTTTGTCATCAACAATTGACCTTATGAATATACTGACAACATTTCACAAATTGATGCTACAGAAACAAATAACATCTGTTTCAGATGAATTTGTGTTCTTTGAAAAGCAAACGAGCCTTTCCCTCCTTATAGAAAATATCAACTTGAAAGTAATTAAAAAGAAACACAAAAAAGTGTAAGTGTAAATGTATACTTTCTGTGGTTTTAACGTGTAGGCTATAATTAATGAATGAAAATAAAATATTCTTGTTCTAAATAATCCAGCATAATCTTCTGATCTCAAGATCCTTATCTCAATCTCATTTCTAAATCTCTTTTGCTGTGCAAGGTAACATATTAACAAATTTCACATAAGTTTCACAACACCTGATAGTAAAAATGGAATTCTTTAAAAACAATAATTAGTTGATTGCTAAGAGAAACTGGTCCTAGACACTCACTGAAAAAAATATAAATTTGGCAGTCAATGCATGCTGGCTTTGCTGTCTTCAGTTTTTACAATAGTGTGTTACGTCTCTGATAAAGCCTGAAGTAAATAATTGTTGTTCAAATTTAACTAAGCTTTCCCTCAAGATATTTAAATATGAGACTCCTTTATTTATTAAGTCTTAAAAAGATATATTAAGCTAATGAAGTTCAAATCTATTCTCTAAAACCAGTGGTAATATGACATAAAGTAGTCATCAACTTGGAATTCAGGCAGACATCTTTAAAATTATTGCAATGAGGTAAAAAAAGAAAATCTGTCAGTTCCACCCTTGAAATTGTCTTCTTACTCCTATTTTACAGTTGTAAAAACTGAGACTAAGGTAGGTTACATACCTGTTCATAATTGCATTTTAATGGTGGTAACAAAATCAGTAGGCACAAAATCAGTCTGTGCCCTTCTGTGCTCTGATATCTTGTTTTTCTGTCATTTTGAAATCTCTTGTCTGTCACTCTACATTCTTTGACTCATGCAGGTAAGAGGCTATAATTTTATTTTAAAGCAAACAAAATTGCAGGGAAACCTGAAATGAAGCATATTGTGTTTCTTGTGGTTTACGCAGCCCCTATATTCGTCAAAAGTGGTTATTTTCATAATATCAATTAAGGAATGTGAATAATTTTGGGGGACATTGAATAGAAAATCAACAGGAAAGCAAGCAGTTATATAATTCATGCACTCTAAAAGAAATGACAATCTGATGTTAACAATCTCTCTATGTGTATTACAGAACTGAATTATCAGTCTTCATACAATTTTAGTGATTTCTAATTCAGCTGTTTAGAATCCTAATCAATTCTTTAATTGGAATTTTAGACTACTTTCAATTTAATTCTTTAAATTTTTTTTTTATTTTAAAGATGTAGCATACAATTCAGAATTAAATATACAAATGTTCATTATGCAGGTACCCTTGTTGACGAGGTTTGCCTCTCAATTTAATTCTTAATTGTTCAAGAAAGGATGACTAGTTAGACTTCTATACTATATGTGTCAGAAGATTTAAAAAAGTGACTTTTAATGTAAATAATTTACAATTTTTCTGTAGTTCAAAGCAATCACTGCTTGCCTTGAAGCAAATATCGACTGCAGCCTTGAGTCTGTCTTCATTCAAGTCCATCATATTCAAGTGCTAAAGTTCAGGAATGGTTATGACAGTGAAGATTGTTTGACACCAAGTGACTTTATTATTCTTGCAAGCATGAAGCTTAAAAATTGTACCATCTATATATAGTTCAGGAAAATTTGCAATGGTTTGATATAGTAGATGGCCATTTGTGTGAGATAATATCATGATAATGGATATAAGAAAATAATAAATATAGTTTCCATCTAAGTTTTTACAGGATTTGTGATGCCACAGTAGAACTGCTGAAAGTGACCCTACATCCTCACTTGTGTTAACTGTGCATTAGCTAGCTGAAACCAGGAATTTCCTTTCCAAATTCATCTTCCCATAGGACTAAGGCTTCTTCCCACAAAAAAGAGATTTCTTGAGATCCAAGATCTTCAGGTGTTGAAATGATGGTATTTCCAGCACATTGCTGTTAATAGATGGAACCCAAATCCATCAAATTATTCACCCAATTACAATGCTGTTTTCCCATACCTGTTATATAGAAAAAGAGACTCATAGTAGACAGGGCTCAATAAGCCCAGTGATTCAACACACTTTTCTGTGGAATGATAAGATTGAGGACCTAAAATTTTGCCTGTTGACATTGGGCATACGTACAAGGGGAGTGGGGGCAAAAAATCTGGAACTGTCTTATTTTGGAGGGTGAATCCCTTGTAGTACAGGCTTCCCCCCACTAGTTAAGTGTTCTAGGAACCCGTTGGCATCAGAGTACCAGCTAGCGTTGTTGTGAGAGGCTGTGCTTGACTTCAGGGAATTTTTGGGGGGAGATTCTTTCAACAGGTTTGCCCATTTCATGAGGGATGACCATACCACGTGGAGTGTTCAGCAGTTTTTGACCAAAAGTGGCATGACCCTTGTGCCCCATCCTCCCTATTCACCTGATCTTGCCCCAAGCGACTATGTTTTTGTTCGTTTTCTCAATGAAAAAAGTTTTCAAAGGGAAACATTTTGCCAATGTGGAAGGGATGAAACAAAAAATGGCAGAAACACTAAAAGGCGTCAAAACTCAATCCTCTTGCCTAAGCCTCCCAAAGTGCTAGGATTATAGGTGCGAGCCACTACACCCGACCCTATGTGGGGATTTCTATCTCTCACGGCAAAACATGATTTTAACTGTTACAGCAGCCAATAAACCTTGGGCTTATTCCCTCCCCCCCAAAAAAGGCATCAAAACTGATGAGTTCAAAAACTTGTTTTGAGCAGTGGAAAAAGCATTCTGATAGGTGTATTGCATCAAACGGAGAGTACTTTGAAGATTACTGAAGTACACATTTTTTTTCAATAAATAAATTCTGGAGTTTTTGTGGGTCCCCCCTCATATGTTTTCTCAATAAAGTATATTATTTAACTCACATCATACATTGTGAAATTCATCCTGAATCCTGCTGCACTACAGATAAAGACTAAGAAATGTTATGGTTTGTATGATGATATGCTTTGTGATGTTTCAAAACTTAAATTATATTTTCTATGCTAAAAAACAGTTATAGATTGGCTTTTTAAAAAGTCTTGTGTATATTTGAGATAAAGACATCTTGTTATGATATTTAAAAATACATTACAAAATTACTATAATGAAGCAAATTGACATATCCACTGTCACAGAGAGTAACCCATTTATTTTGCTTTTGTAGAAAGCATAGCTAAAATTTACTCATCTAGCATGAATCCCATATACTCCAATTTTGTTACCTATATCCTCATGCTGTTTTGTTCTCTAGACTTTTTTGTCCACTAAGAATATTTGAATTTTTTTAGATTCCACAAATAAGTGAAATCATGCCTTAGTTTTCTCTCTGGCTGTTGCTTATCTTAGTTAACATAATGTCCTCCAGGCTTATCTGTGTTGTGATTTATGGCAAGATCTCATCCTTTGTTTGGCGTGAATAATACTCCATTGTATATATGTCCCAGTTTCTTTATCCATTTATCCATGGAGGGACACTTAGGTT
This sequence comes from Tarsius wallacei, assembly GCA_963574415.1. NCBI lineage: Eukaryota > Metazoa > Chordata > Mammalia > Primates > Tarsiidae > Tarsius > Tarsius wallacei. The sequence continues at coordinate 9,897 of CAUYQG010085662.1, forward strand.
GTTTCCATATCTTGGCTATTTTGGATAATTTTGCAATGAATGTGCGAATGCAGGTATTTTTATGAAGTGCTGATTTCATTTCCTTTTGGTATGTGCTCAAAGAGGGATGCCTGGATTATATGGTAGTTCTGTTTTTAATTTCTTTAGAAATCTCCATACTGTTTTCCATAATGACTGTATCAACTTATATTCCCATCAACAATACAAGAGTTCTCTTTGCTTTACACTCTCAACAACATTTGTTGTCTAGGCTTTTTGAAAATAGCTATCCTAATAGTTGTGAGGTAGTCTCTCATAGTGATTTTGATTTGCATTTTCTGATGATTAATGATGTTAAGTACATTTTCATATAATTGTTGGCCATTTGAATGTCTTTTTGGGAAAAATGTTTATTTAGATCTTTTTCCCATTTTATAATAAAGTTATTTGTTTTTCTATTATTGACTTATATTAGTTATTTACAAATTGTGGATACTAACTCATCAGATAAATGGTTTGAAAATGCTTTTTTCCTAATCTGCAGGTTGTCATTCATTTAAAAAATTTTTTTCCTTTGCTGTGCAGAACTTTTTGGTTTGATGTAGTCCCATGCATTTATTTTTGCTTTTGTGGCCTAAACTTTTGGTGTGCTATCCAAAAATTATTGCCAAGGCCAATGCCCAGGAACTTTTCCCCTATGTTTTTAAAAAATTATAGTTTTATAGTTTCTGGTCTTATATTTAGGTAATTTATCTATTTTGAGTTGGTTTTGGTGTATGATGTAGGAGAAGAGTTCAATTTCACTGTTTTACAGATGGAAATTCAGTTTTCCTGCACCATGTATTGAAGAGATTCTTCTTTCCCCAGGTGTGTCTTCTTGGTGCTCTTGTCAAAAATTAGCTGACTATATATGTCTGGATTTGTTTCTAGGGTCTCTATCCTTTTCCATTGGTGTATGTGTATGTTTATGCTAGTGAAAGACTGTTTTGATTCTTCTAGCTTCGTTATACACAGTGATTTTAAATGTGAAAGTCTGATGCCTCCAACTTTGTTTTTCTTTCTCAGAATTTTGCATTTAAAAAATTTTTCAGTGAATAATACCACTGAGATTTTGATAGAGATTACACTGAATCTGTATATTGTCTTGGGTAGTACAAACATATTAGCAATATCAATTTTTCCGATCCATGAGCACACATCTTTCCATTTATTTGTGTCTTCTTTCATTTGTTTTATCAATGTCACAATTTTCAGTGTACAGACCTTTCACCACCTTGATTAAAATATTCTCCAATATTTTATTTTTGATATTATCATGAATGAGATTGTTTTATTGGTTTCTTTTTTAGTTAGGTCATTATTTGTGTATAAAAATGCTACTAATTTTGGTATGTCGATGTATGCTACAACTTTAGGGATTCACTTACTAGTTCTAACAATTTTTTATATAAAAATAAGTCAATGAGAGAAAAATGATAGTTCCTCATTTTTTAGCATGGGGAAAAATGAGAAAGTTGGTTTTAAGTGAAAACTATCATTTTAAAATAGCACTTTGTCATATTATTCAAGGAAAAGAAACATAAAATAAAATATTATGACAACTGTAGATTCAAACAATTTTATAACATGCTTACTTTTATTGAATAAAAGCATCCAACAAATTTTAAGTAGGTTTCTAAGCCTTGTAAAATTGTTTTCAATAATGCATGTAAATTATTCTAAACCTTTTAGATTAAGTCCATAATGTTGGCTATATGTTTCATAAAATTCAAGCCAGACTTTTAAAGCACAATTTTCCAAATACCACCATATTATGTATAAATGACCAAGGATAATGTGTTGTTTGATATGGGTGACTGTACATTCTGGTTTGCCTGGGACAGTTCTGGTTTCTGTCTGTTGTCCTGACATCCATCCTGTTTAGCATTTGTCCCAGATTTTTAGCCAAAAATTTTTATAAATAGTTGTATTTAAATAAATCAGTATGGGTGTGGTAAAACTTAAAGCATTTTATTTCTAGCCCCTGTCACGGTATCATCATCTACCTCAAAAATTTGGTTACTTAAGAAAATGGTAACCAAAGCTGCAAAAGGTGCTTCTTATTTATATATATTGCTGTAGAACATGCATTTTCAGTCGGGCTCGGTGGCTCAGCCTGTAATCCCGTGCCTTTGGGAGGCTGAGGTGAGTGGATTGCCTAAGCCCGCGGGTTCGAGACCCGCCTGGGCAACCTGGCAAGAGCTCATCTCTACAATAAATCAAAAAATTAGCCGGGTGTGGTAGCGCACGCCTATAGTTCCAGCTACTTGGAAGGCTGAGGCAGAGGGATCACCAGAGCCCAGCAGGCCGGGAGCAGCCACTGCACTCCAGTCTGGGCGACAGAGTGAGACTCCAACTCAAAGAAAAAAAAAAAAGAACATGCATTTTCATTTAAATCAAATGACTGTTCTATGTTAGCCTGGTGATTAAATCTTAGTTTTCTTGTACACCATGAAGAGTGATGTGATATATAGTAATGTCTTAACTCTGTTAGCACAAAAAGAGCTTTGAAAATAGTTGTTAGTTATTCCACTGATTTTTTAAAAAAAATAGTGTCATCAAGTGTTTCTTTTTGCTGTCTATTCACTGACTAAAAATACAGATGTAAAAGTTTATTTTGTTAAAAGTAAAACATTTAACATGCTATTGAAATTTCAGTAAAAATTTGACTTGAACGATACTATTTTAACAAATTCTGATGGAGCAAAGCTTTGTAGTAAAAACAATACTTGCACTAAATTAAGAAACTTATGGGGCAGAAATGCACTTGGAATTGGTTTTTGAGTACATATAAATCATAATTATAATCAAACAAGATGAATATTCTACCAATGGGAATAAAAATGTATAGCTGCCAAAATTTGTAAATTTTGTCTGTATACATCCAGGTGAAATTAACAAAAAAAATTTCATGGCCAAACTGATGTTGAATGCACCACATACAAAAGCTTAGCATAGAAGTACATGTAGCCTTCTCTCTTTGATTTCTGTAATACTTTGTGTTTCAGATGTACTTGAGCTGTAAAGAATTACTTTGTAAGTCAATCTAATGCACTAAAATGCTATTGATGTTGTGTTATATCACTATTAAATTTTTATTACATTATTTTAAAAATAAATAATACCTTTAATCAAAAGAATGAAAATTTCTTGAAAATCTCAGATTTGAAGATTTTAATAAATGAAATGAAACAAGTGGAAACAACTCTACTAAACAAGAAAACACCAAAATTTATGTTTGCAAAAGCCAAAAAAGGGGTTAAACAAATTAAATAATGCAAGTTCGAGTAATTTACAATATTTAACTTAGAAATTCTACAATTGTGTATCAGAATATCTCAAATGTAGAAAAAAATATTTTGATAGTTCCTCAATTTTTAACTGGGTAAACTGATAGTCTATGTCTTCTTATTTTATCTTCAATATCTATCTTCAATGATATTTTTAAAACTGACATTTATTAAAATATTCAAAAATCATTATACAAGAACAATTTTTATGAGTTTTGTCTTGTGAACATATTTATTGAAGAAATACACCTTATTGAAGACAAAAAGACAGTAACTGAACTATCTTATGTTTAGTAACTTTTTTTTCTTTTTTAGCTTACTGGATCAATTCATTTTTTAAAGAGAGCATTTCCATAATTAAGAATATCTAGAGATATTCAAATTTTATACTTATTTACTATAAAATGCTATTTAGAGAACAATTACAGGCAATTTTATAGAAAATATTAAAAACAACACCTTGTTGAAAAGTTTATTTAGAATAATATTAATATCACTAGCAATCTTTTAAAAACAAATATGACTAAGAAACTGATTAAAGTATGTAAATATATACAAAGATGAATTTGTTTTTATTATTTTTAAATGTTTGAAAAATTAATAAAGACTTAAACAATTTTGCTTCAAGATGGATGGATATTTGTCTATATATATTTAAAATATTTTAGAAATATATTAATTTCAGAAGTTATTTTTTAATACAGTACTCTTAAGTTTTACCAATATAATAAAACACATGGCTAGTCAATAAAAATATTTTATGAAATTATATTTTAAAATTATTTTAGTAAGCCCAGTAACTGTAAAAAAAGACCCAATTTGGAACAATAATATAGAGTCACCCCATATTGAGTGGAATGTTCTGGCAATTCTTTGCAGTTGTTCTTACCAAGGATTTGATTATTTGCTTTCAGATTATACTACTGCTTCTTGCATTCTATTTCTTTCATCTGATTTCAATTTCTGTCTTTTATATAATCCTTTGTAATGTTTACCAAATATGTGTAAGTGATAAACTTTTTCAGTATTTGAAAGAAAATGTGGTCATGTCATGCATACTCTTGAGCTATGATTGAACTGGGTGCAGAATTTTTATGTGGCATTCATTTTCTTTTTACACTTTTAAGATATGGTTCCATTGTCTTTGAGCTTCTATTTTTGAAGTCAACTACTGTCAAATTATTGTTCCTAGACCCAGTGTGGTGGCTCACTCCTGTTATCCAAGAATTTTGGAAGGCTGAGGAAAGAGGATTGCCTGAGCTCAAGCATTCAAGACAAGCCTGGCAACTTGGCAAGAGCTCATCTCTAAATAAATCAGAAAATTGACTGGGCATGGTGGTGTGCTCCTGTAGTCCCAACTACTCGGGAGGCTGAGGCAGAAGGATTGCCTAAGCCCAGCAGGTGGAGGTTGCAGTAGCCGTGATGGTGCCACTGCACTCCAGCCTGGGTGACAGAGTGAGACTCTGACTCTAATAATAATAATAATAATAATAATAATAATAATTGTTTCTTTTTAAGTAACTCATTCTTCTTTGTGGTTGCTTGCAACCCCTTTTCTTTCAATTTAACTATAACTATATGTGAATTTTTAAAATTCATCTTGCATGGGAACAAGTGACTTACTTCAGTGTGGTAATTTATATTCTTATTACATTCTGGATGATCTCAGTCATTATTTTAGTTGGGAAAATATTGCCTGAATGACATTTCTTCTATACTCTGTGGTTGGAACTTCTGTTAGTGAATGTGGCAGACTCTACCCCTTGGCCAATCCACACCCAGACCCCTTCTCTGTTACACACTTTCATTGGAAAGACCAGAGCTGCTAAATGCTTCTTTCCCAAGCCTCTCTTGAAGCCAGGGCCTGCCAAGTGACAGTTTTAAAGATGAAATGCTGAGTTGTATTGTGTTGTTGGAACTTTTGGGAAGTTCTTTTTTTCATGATGAAAGAAACACCAGCTGGTGTTTTTCCTTCCGCCTTCTTCCTGCAACAAACTAAAATACTATGAGAAGAGCTTTAGTCGTTTTTATTTGGATTTTAGTAAAAGGCCAAGATAGCATCAGGGATACTTCTGTGACATCCTGAGGCCCAGCTCTCATGCTTATTAGCTGCCGCCCTCCAACTGTATAAATATATGAGAGCATAACCTATATTTCTTTAAACAGAGTTCATGGAAAAGAGCTAGGTGCTAATACGTTACATGAGTGAAACACCCAGGGAGTGGGTGAGGGAAGCATGGCTGCAAAGGAAGAAAGGATGCCAAGTAAAGGAGTGGAATGCATTCCTTTAGGATAGATACCTAGATACTACCTAGGTATCTATTCACCAGGAGACACAGGGGAGACACAACCGATGCTCAGCAAATTTTTTCACTAGGCTCATAAAAAGTTTGAAGACATAGAATTTAGAAATTCCCCATCAGAGTAGTTTATTGGGGAGAAAATAGAGGGAGATGTATTTGCCTGGTACTTTCCTGCCTCCTTCTCATAAGATTACATTATCGGGGTAATCTATGGGCATCTCTTTCACTCCTGTGTGGTGCTGTCCAGGCTCTGGCTGGCCATTCATTAAGCCGTCACCTAAATCCTACAATGTTTCAACCAAGTCTAAAAGATGAGAGGCAATTCTGAAAAGTGGGGTGCAGACCAAGAAAAAGAAAAAAAAAAGATAATTTGGAGAATATTCCCAATACAGGAATTCCTCATTTAAAATTCTAAATCCTTTCCTGAGATTTCTCATACTTCTACCTCTTTAAAGTTTTCTATCACAGGACTGACTTACCTTTAGCTGATAACATAATTCTATATTTATATTATCCATTTATTTATTTATTATCTTTTACTCTCTAATAGTTTGTAAGCCTCATGAAGGCAGCAAACTCTGTAATAATATATTAGTGAACTGCAGCAATAATGCCTTGCCCTATCCTTTTGAATAGTATTAATATCTATTTGAATCAGTTCTGTCTTTTGGTGGTTAGGTAGGTTTGGACTTATTGCTAATGGACATCATGCCAGATGAAGAGAATGATTTTTACCTAGTATGCTAGTGGCTAAGAGAATTAATTTTAGAGACTTATTGCCTGAGTTCAAATTCTAGCTCTGTCATTTATGGTTGTGTGACATTGTGAAAATTATTAAACCACATTTAAAATTTTATTTTAATTTTTTTAAGTCAGACTCTCACTCTGTCACCCAGGTTGGAGTGCAGTGGCATGATCATGGCTACCATAACCTCAACCTTCTGGGATCAGGTGATCCTTCTGCTTCAGCCTTCCGAGTAGCTGGGACTACAGGGTGTGCACCAGGGTGTGCATCTTTTGTTAGGCTAATTTTTTTGATTTATTGTAGACACAAGGTTTTGCCATATTGCTCCGGCTGGTCTCAAACTTCTGCGCTCAGGCAATCCTCTTACCTTGGCATCCCAAAATGTTGGGATCATAGGCATGAGCCACCACAACTGGCTAAACCACTTAAAAATTCAGTTTCCTCATCTGCCAAATGACACTACCTATTTTTTAAAAATCTATTCATTTTATTAAGATTAAATAAGGAACAAATAGTTTTTTGTTATGTAGATTTATTGTACAGAGTCAAAGAAGTCTGGGCTTTAAGTGTACTCATTACCCCTGCCTGTGTACATTGGATCCAACAGGTGATTTTTGGTCCCTTCACCCCTTCCCACTGTCCCCTTTCTGAGTCTCCAGTGCCCATTATACCATTCCATAAGCCTCTGCAGATCCTTAGATTAGCCCCCACATAGAAGTGAGAATGTGTGATGTTTGGTTTTCTGTTCCTGAGTTAGCTCACTTAGGATGACGTTCTCCAATTCCATCCAAGTTGCCGCAAAAGATATTATTTCACACTTTTTAAAAAAAGACTGAATAGAATCCCATGGTATATGTATACCACGTTTTTATTATCTACTGGTCAGTTGATTTGATTGATTCCACATCTTTGTAATTGTGAATTAATGTTTTCCCATTTGTTTGTGTCTTCTAAGATTTCTTTCATCAGTGTTTTATAGTTATCCTTTGCAAAAATCTTTTCCTTCCTTGCTTAAATATATTATATATTTATATTTATTTTTATTTAGCTTTTTGGCTGCTATTATAAATGGTACCCAGGAAATATTTGGTAGTTGTCTTAATCAGTCCAAGCTACTATAACAAATTAACATAGACTAGGTGGCTTAAACAACTGAAATTTGTTTCTGGCGGCTATGTAGTCCAAAATCAGGACATCAGCAGATCTGGTATCTAGTTAGAACATTATTTCTGATTTGCATGGTGCCTTCTCCTTATGTCCTCACATGGTGGAAAGGAGAGCGAGAGAGAGCAAGAGAGAGAGAGAGAGAGAGAGAGAGAGAGAGAGAGAGACTGTTCTCCTGTCTCTTTTTTTTTAAAGGGCACTAATCCCATTTGTGAGGGATCCACCCTTGTAACCTCATTAACTCTCATAGGTGCACTCCTAATACCATCACATTGGAGATTAGGATTTAACATGTGATTTTAACATAATGTGATATTTCTATCCTCAGGTTCTAACCAGAAGAAGAGTTTGTTCTCTGTTTTAATGTATTTAACATTTACATAGGTGATGAAAACATGAAGTCAAACGAGGATGAGGCAATCAACACATAAGCAATAGCATGATGCTTCTATCATTTCTAGACATTATAGGCAGAGAAATGAAGCCATGGAAGCTCAGGAGCACAGCACATGGTGGGAAGCTGGTGCCTTGAAGGAGGTGCAGGCAATGCCTGATGATAATGATGAGATTGTGATGAAGATGGGTGAAAAATCCTACTTTCTCCTTTCTGTTCACCCATCTATCCTCCCAGTTGAGGTACCCAACAGAAAGCCAAGTGATGAGGGAAACTTGAAAACCTGACTCAAGAGATCAGCTTGACAATTTTACAGAGAGTTAAGGGGATAAGGGCAAAGAATGAACCTGAGGCTAAACAGGCCCAGACTCTGGTCCATATCTGTCCTGATCATTAGAATTAGAATCACCAAAATTTCAGTCTTTCTCTGCTCTGTTGTTCATCGTAATTCAAAAGATTTTTCTTATTTCCTTTGGATCACCTACAAGTTACTTTTTACACGATTTTCATTTTAAAGCAGGAGCCATACTTAGTAGTTTTAGTATAACCCATATTGCAAAGTGCCTATCTCAGGGAAAATACTCAAGTATTCAAGAAATAAATTAGATTGATTCTATAAATACATATTAGTACTTTATAATTAAACCTTGGCCGGTTTCACCACTTAGCAGTTCACATACATACTTCTAAATTCATTTTACACTTTCCTGTTTAGAATATACTACTATTTTTATGAAAAGCAAATAAGTATTCTATTTTCATTACTGAATGCTTATATCAGAGAAATTATATGTTGAAGTGTTATTGCCATGAAAGTGTTTCTAATATTTTTTCTCTTTATACTCTTTAACAGTTGTTATCAACAAATGATTCATTCTATTTAGACACTGCTCTTTGTATTTCTCAAAAGCTAATAAATTGTAGCATTAGCAAGTTCTGTTTTCTTAATCTAATTTGAAATAATAATCGTGTATCTAAATTCTATCCGTTTAGCAAATAGGAACTTTTAAGAATACTTCCCCCTCAAATATTTTTTAACTCATTAAATTTAATATGACTTTAGAAAAACAAACAAACAAAAAACCTTACTTTCTAACTTTGAAATTTTTTCTTGAGAATTTTCTCAAAATAATGTACTGTAAAATGCAATGCTATTCCTCTATAAGAACACTTACTTTCTAGGTTTTAAATAAAAGTCAGACCTAGAACAAAACACTTTTGTTGATTATCAGAATCTATTATATTTCTAAAATCATTCTACTTTTCACAATGAACAACACTTGTGTACTTAAAATTTTCACAGATTTAAAATCAATATAATAACATAGCACACATTTGCTCTGATGTTTAGACCCTCATTATTTTAATCATTGCACAAATACACTGTTTAGAAAAGCAAAGCTCTTCTGTTACATGCCAGATACAGAATTTCAAGGATAAAGAGATAGAAATAAATAGCAGTCCCAATTTCTCCTATTAAATTGAAATTTACAAGCCTGATATTTTGTTAGAGCAGCTATAACCTATAATCATGAATTTATTATAAATTATTCTTTCTCTACAGTACTTTTAAAATCCCCATGTGATCCCTATGCTTTTCTTTCTGCTGAGATATTTACAGCACCAGATATGTTTTGAATATTTCCTGGAAACTGTCCGGTGTTTCAAACACTACTAGTAATTAGTGATATATAGTCCAACATCTTCCATCATCTTTTTACTCTCTCAATTACTAGAGCTATATTCATAGGATAAAAAATAGAGACTCTGAAAATTGCCTGGGTCCAAAGCTAAAATTGAGTGAGAAAGTCACTAATAAAGCCAAGGAGAAAGGAATTAAAGTCAAATTTAAGGCCAAGGCAAGGTCATGGATAAGATACAGATTTAAGATTTATTTTTTTTAATGAAAACAGACCCATGAGAGGAAATCTAGAGAACAAGGAATGTGTCTAGTTAAAAATCAGTAAGATGTTCAAAAGCAATAGCGTGAATATTATTAGAAAAGAATGTAAGGGTCTATGTTGTAGGTTACTTTGTGACTTTGGACATTATTTTAGCCTCTCTAAGCATGCTTAAAATTCTCTCTGAATTATATATTGATGAGCACATATTCTACAGAATGAAGATATATTCAATATCTAGCTGATATAATAAAGATTTTGTAATGAATAAATTTGTGATATGACCTAATTAATTCTGCCAGTAAGAGAAACTGAAGCCACTTATCCTGCTGCTAGTTGAGAAGAATCAATCCAAGTACTTACTAAAAAACCAGTTTCATAACTGAGGATTTAAATAACCCACTAACAACCCTAGACAGATCATCAAGACAAAAAATCAACAAGAAGATCTGGAATCTCAACGTGAAACTTGACCAAATGGACTTAATTGATACCTACAGAGCACTCCACCCAACACTCCGCCCAACAACCGCAGAATATACATGTACTCATCACCACATGGAATGTACTCTAAGATTGACCACATCCTCA
>CAUYQG010085664.1:0-14601 GCA_963574415.1 Tarsius wallacei
AATTTTTTGATTTATTGTAGAGGTGAGGTCCCACTTGCCCAGGCGGGTCTCGAACCTGCGGGCTCAGGCAATCCACTCACCTCAGCCTCCCAAAGGCGCGGGATTACAGGCTGAGCCACCGAGCCCGGCTAGTCCTTCTCTTACAAATGAAAATTAACTTCAAGTATTTCTGTTGAAATGCCAAACATACATTCCTAAAACCTCTGTTTTCTACAAACCTACTCAATAAATAGGGGAAAGAACAGCTGTGAAAGACCACTTAAAAGCTATGGAACTTTGTAACCGGGGCTCAGACAGAAGAATAACATTAATAAAAATGCTGCCATGTTTAAATTGCTGCTGCCATGTGCATGTAGGAACAATCAATTATCAGTCAACTGAAACCTTACAGCTGGTGTTTCTTCCTTTAACATGTACATGTTCAGATTCGTTTTCTATAAGAAAGACCAACTTCTTGAAAAAATAAAAACCGAGTAAGATTGTAGACTTTCAATCAACCGTTTTTTACGTTTGTAGGGGGGCAGCGGTATATTTATAGCTGCTTCATTTGCAATCTCTCAGGTAGTAAAAAATGCAAAGTGTAGCAATCCTTGATGCCACTAAGCAGGTGCATTTTAAATAAAAGAAATTGCTGTAGAATTTTATTTTAATTAAAAACCTTATGTATTGCTAGAGTTTTCATTTACTTTTAAGAAAGCTTGCCCTAATCACTTAAAATATTTATCTTCTAGGGAAAAATATGTGAACAAACAAACATGACTTCAGCATCACACTGATATCATTTCTTTATCTGTCAGTTGCAAGTGAACTAATCAGTGTTAAGATCAACAAAACTCCTTAATTTTGCAGCATAACTGAGCAGGGTGTGCTTTAGAATGTTTTCTGAACCTCAGAGAACAGCTGTTTTTTCCCCTGGAAATATAAAAGTCAATGAAGTAAATAAGTCACTGCTTTCACAGAATGCATTCTAATGTGGGAATAAACTCCATAAATCTATTAAATGAATCTATCAATGACTATTAGAAAAATATCAGGTGGCAACAAGTGCTCTGAAGAAAAATAATAGGATCGTGGCATTTTGATGACAAGCTGAATGACAAGATGGAAACAGTTGGGGAAATGGAGAGGGAAATATCCTGGGTAGGGAAAAGAGCTCGTGAAAAGGCAACTATTGAAAAGGACACGAAGAGTTTAAAGAAACTACCTGGGTTTATGTGTTGAGAATTTAGTCTTCTGGGATGGGGAGGGGGAATTGTAAAACAAGATATTAGAGAGGTGGCAAGTTCAGATTTTGTTTTAAAGTCACATTAAGAATTTTGAGTTTTATGCCTATCGATGACAAATACACGTTAATTTGAACTGGGTTAAGTGGAGAACTAACAGTTTGACCTGCAATCTGGTCACTGTGAGGATAATGGATTACAGAGGCAGGCATAAAGTGAGACCAGTTAGGAGGCTATTCCAGAAGTTCAGGTAAACAAGGATGAAAGTTTGGACTAAGGTGCAACAAATGGAGAAATAGATACATTCACAAAGCAGCTACAGGTGGAGATGACTGTCACTGCTGCTGGGCTGTATTTGCAGGAAAAGTGAAAAGACAGAAGATTGAAATCTAGGACAACTTTTAGGTTTGAAAAGTGAGACAAATAATAGTGATTTTCATAAAGATTGGGGAATTTGGCGGTTGTGAAGTATTTCTTAAAATGAGCATGATATATTGTTAAGTAAAGGCACTTTGTAAATCAACATTGTCCTTGTAATCTCCATGCTGTTGCAAAATACTCCTCATATATTCATAGGCACAGAATTGGAAGATGTGCACTAAAATGATCCGCTCTAGCAGAAGAATAAACAGTATCTCTTTTTCCTGATATTTTTAGAAATATCAGGAAAAAGAGATACTGTTTATTCTTTTCTCCTCCTTTCTCAATTGCTTATTCTGATCTCCCACTTGCTTCATATATTTTTAAAATTTGAAATATACAAGGGGACCTCTCAAAACTGGAATTATCTTATGGACGGTGGTCTCCTTGTAGAACAGGCTTCCCTGGCTGGGTAACTGTTCTAGGAACCCCTTGGTATCAGTGTGCCGGCTAGCATTGTTGTGCAAGGCTGCATTCAACTTCAGTGAATCTTTTTTGGAGATTCTTTCAACGCATTTGTCCATATTTCACGACGAGTGGTTTACAAGTGCACCTGCCCTCATTGTGCTGAGTGTTCAGCAGTTTTGACCAACAACAGCGTGACCTGTGCCCCACCCTCCCTATTCACTCCATCTCTGCTCGAGTGACTTTTTTGTTTGTTTCCTTGGATGCAAAAAAAAACGTTTTCAAGGGGAAACATTTTGCCCCTGTGGAAGAGGTGAAACAAAAAACGGCAGAAGCACTAAAAGGCATCGAAATGGAAAAGTTCGAAAACCGTTTTGAGCAGTGGAAAAAGTGTCTTGATAGGTGTATTGCATCAAATGGAGAGTACTTTGAACGTGACTGAAGTTTAAACATGTAAGAATAAATACACAAGTTTTAATAAGCAAATCCTGAGTTTTTTATAGTCCCCTCTCATATATGCGGTATGTTTATTATTTCAAGCATAAAAGTAAAATGTAGTTATTAGAGGACACCTGGAAAAATATCAAGGCATGAAGACTAAAATTAAAATGACCACAGTCCCACAATTATCCAGATGTATCACAGTTAAGAATTGGTGTGTATATTTTCAAAGCAGTTGCTGTGTGAGTATATATATATATGTATGTATATGATTATGTAAATGCATGCATTTATTGAGAGTATAAATAAGCCTATAATATGTACCAAAAGACAAAGTAAAGAAGAAGAGGGCAAAGAAAAAAAGACAATAGTTAGTAGAAATATTTAAACAATAATAGAAATCTGTAAAGGCCCACATTATAGTCTATCTGGAAATCTATGGCATTAATTTCCCATAGTCAAAAATAGCATACATTTTAAAATACTTTCTGTCCTTAATATGCTGAAAAACTACTATTACCTTTAGCTTCAACTAACTGAACAAGCCCTAGGGATGATTTTTCTCTTCACATGTTAGTACAGTGATCGAAATAAATGCCAGTGGAACCACTCTCATGCACCTACAAACCAAGTTGTAGTAACTCTAGCAATTTGGAGCATTGGCAGGTTATCAAGGTCATGAAAACTAAGTTAAGCAGTATTCTAAATATTTTTGTCAGAGATAGCATAATTGTACATTTGAAGAATTTTTGTGTTTCAAATACCAACTTTCTGGAGAAAATGAATCATACAGTCCCTTGTGACATTGAACAATTGTTTAAACTATAAACTTCTCTCTTAAGGACACAAGCTCCTACAGCACAGTTGTTCGGGATATCTTACAAAAGCAAATTAATTTCTATTGTGTTTGAATATCTGCCATCCCTTTTAGTTGTAATTTAATGTAATAAATGTTATTAAATGACTGAATAACTTTCAAAACCAATCAATTGTTTAAACACATAAATAAAAGCACAACTCTATAAAATTCCATCTAAAATGAGAAAAGTTTAAAACAAAAGTCGAAGGTTAGAAAATATATTTGTTGATGATGATTAAACCAATTAAGACAAGCCAAACTTAAATGGATTTGATAATATTTATCTCTTCTCTTGTTGGTATTAAAATTCAGTGCACTATGAAATATATGACTATTTAAAAACAAACTTTTAGAACAAATTAGCTTTAAACGCTTTACACTAGTGTCATTCTCCTTCCCATTTCTTTTTAGTTTTTTCCTTGCATCATTAATTTTATTTGTTTATTTTTAATTTTTTTATTTTAAAGATGTAGGGTATTATGCAGCCATAAAGGACAAACACACGGACTTCGCAGCAACTTGGATGGATTTAGAGTCTATAATACTCAGTGATCTATCACAGAAAGAAAGAAGAAAGTACCAAATGTTCTCACTCATAAGCGGGCCCTGAACATTTGCCATAATAATATAAGAAAGGGCTTGACAGTAGCGGCGCACTGATGGGAGTGGGGAGAGCATAACATAACTATGGGTACCTGATCTCAAGCCAGGCAAAGTGGGGGCCAAAGGGAGGTCCAAACTTTACCTGTATGATAACTACTTGTATACCTAATCCTTCCCATTTTTTTGTCATTCTTTTGTTTTATATTGTTCATATGAACTTTATTTTATACTTTATAAAAGAAGTTAAAATATTTAGTTGGGGGATTAAAAGCAAACATTTCCAGGTCCTTTGTGTGGGTGTGGGTATGGGAGATGTGGGGAAGATGTGTGTGTGTGTGTGTGTGTGTGTGTGTGTGTGTAAACTTCTAAAATCCGAGAGAAAAATATGTATTAATAGTACAAAGAACAAGTGCAGAAGATAAAGAAAAATGACTTTTGTATTATCAGAATTTTCAAGGCAGGCTTGAATTAAAAGACAGCCTCACCCTTTACTAATGTCTAATTAATACCATACACTATTTTTGTGTTTCAACTATATTGAGGAATACATATTATTTTTCCTTTACTGTAAATCATCTTAAGTTTGCCACTTTTATTGTTGACATTTTTTAGCACAAGTGAATGACATCTTATCCAGAGGCAATGTACATTTCTGTGTGTATTCAACCACGATCCTGTGTTAATTAGCATAAACTACCATTAGAACAATGTTGATTTCTTATCATAAAGAAGCCTACAGTATCAGTAGTGGAAAGGATTAACCTATGTTCTGCAGTCTTGGTCACTGACTTCTTGGCTGATAGCTTATATAGGAGCTTCTGTTAGATGATGCACAAACGTGGCCACGTTGTAGTGTTCATTAGGCTTTTGCTTCTGGTTTCATCCCCAGAAACACATTCAAATAACTAATGTTTTCCTCGCCAGTAATACACATCTTCATTTTAATGTCTATAAGAATTGTCTCTACTAGCTTCTAAAGCAAAAAAGCAATTCAAAGAAATCCAGGAAAAATCTGCATTTAGTGACATGTATTTCACTATTAACTATGCTTCATGAAAAAGACATATCTGAAGCAGATGTACTGATGTAACACATTCACAAATCTCAGAGAAAGCAAATCGATGTGACCATCTATTACGATCACAATGTGACCTCCTAGTCAAATACAAGCTTGCAGAATGACATGTCTCACTTCAGAAATGCCACCCATTTTATCCGCTGATATTTGATATTATCTTAGCAGCGAGTTAAAGGATGGCAGAGCTTTGCATGACTGACAATTCTCCTTTTGAGACTACCTAAATGCTTGTCACTGTGAAATGGACAATCTCAATTTAATGCAGATGCCCATATGTGAGTCCCATTTCTAACTCGTTTATGACATTCACCTACCTTTACATTGGTCGTGACAGTCTTTGACATTCTTATGATAAGCCATCTCCACATTTGAAATAGGTTTCTTCTTCCTTCCCTCCCTTAACTCCCCTCCCCCCTTCCCTCCCCCCCCTTCACTTTCCTTTTCTTGCCTTAGTCCAGGCAATGCCTTTCTCCTCCAGTTATCCCTCAAGGCCTAATATAATTCCTACTTCCCACGGGACACTTTCTCTGATCACACTATTCCAACAGAGACATGGGTTTACATGGTTTAGTGCTATTTTAAATGTAAAATGTAAAATGCGGTATCTTTATTCTGGTAATGTAGGTAAAATAATTCTCAGTATTTTACAAACGGCTTTTCTTTTTATCATTCCAAACATTTTTTTTTTTTAGATTTGCTCTCATATGTTCGTATACAAGCATAAATATTAGGTTGAATTCTAGGAAATTACCGCTTATGTAGATCAGAATGTTTGGATATCATCAACTTCATATGGTTTCAAAATAATATTGTTATTTTATCATGAAAGACAAAATATCTTCTTATGCTTCTAATGAGATGTGACCTTGAGGAATTCTGTGCCTTCCTGCACTTCATCCTTGTCCCCAAGTGACCTTTAGAGCAATCCTACTTTCTGAAAGCCTCTCTATCCTTGGTAGGATGACATGTTATTTTGAACTCTTAATATTAAGTTTTTCTTGAATATGACACTTTTACCTTAAAACTGCACATTTTAAAAAAATAAAACTTTTCTAGTCTTCTTCTCTTTACCTGGTAATTTTTCAGTACACATTGCCTGTAATTTTTTTTCTTTATATTTCCTTATACTGATTTTTATTTTTATTTATTTATTCTTTGGTTAGATTTTTTTTTCCTAAACCATTTTACTCAGAAACACTATACGGATAATATATTTTCCTCAATCTTGTGTGTACTGTATGATATACATATACTCTTGTTAAATTTCCAGAGTTGCAGATTAAGATTTTAATGCCAGACTGATTATTTTTCTTTTATACATAACTTTTTACTTCTGCCAGGAGACTTGAAAAGGATGACTTTACCATAAATTCAGAAATTTTACTACTATCTGCTTAGATTTGTACTTTTAAAATCAGTATTTCCTGTCATGCTTTCCATCTTTGGACTAAAGTCTTTTTTGAGATTTGTGATATTTTCTCATAATTGTTTAATTATTATCCATTTTTCCTTTGCTTTTTTTAAAAAAAATGATGGACCTATTCAAAGTTTTAACCTTTCCACCCATAATTTTTATCTCTTCTTGACTTACTGTGACACATCTTTACATTTGACCTCCCTGTGCACTAATTTGTGTCTCAAAAGAGACAATCTGCTTCTTTTATACTTACATTAAATATTTTAAATCAAAAGCCACATTTTTAGTGAGTCCTTTTTTATAGTTTCATTGACCTATTCGGATGTCTTTCTGCTGTTGTCAGTGTTGTTGCCCAGGCTACCTTTCTCTCCTGAGGTTCTATTTCATCAGGTTTTGACTCTTTTGAGTGATCCCCTTGTGTTCCTCTCTCCGGCTGTCAGCACCCAAAGGTGAACATGATGCTCCTTTCTACTCTTGGCTTGCTCTCTTGGAATCCAGCCTACCTGTCCCTTCTTGCAGCGATACCGCAGCTCGTGAAGGGTCATTAAGTCATCTCTATTTTTCAAGTTGCTATCAGCGTGAAGCCCTCCTGCTCCTCCCAGGACCAGGTGTGGGGAGGAGTCTGCTTGCTGACAAGTTCAGAATGCTCCAGCCTGGTGTGCTGCCTTTCCCTGGCCCATAGAGAATTAACTCCTTCTCTGTTCAGATTTGTTTGGGCCTTGTGACAGCTAATTTTATATGTCAACTTGGCTGGGCTCTGGTGCTCAGATTTTTAATCAAACATTATTCTGGATGTTTCTTCGAGTTTGTTTGCTTTTAATGAGATTGACATTTAAATTGGTGAACTCTGAGTAAAACAAATTACACTCTGTAATGTGGAAGGAGCTTATCCAACCAGTTGAATGCCTTAGTAGAATAAAGACTAACTTCTCTGAGCAAGAAGGAATTCAGCCATCAGACTGCCTTTGGACTCACGCTGCAACATTCCCTGCCTCCTCTGCCTGTCTGCCTTCACCTTCGGATCTAGAACTTAAAAACTCCCATAAACCTGTGGGATAATTCCTTAAAATAAATCTCTCTATATAAACAAATACACACCCTGTTGGTTGTGCTTTTCTGGACAATCCTGATGAATACAAGCCTTGGCCACATCATCCTGACCCCAACCCCTCTTTATTTCAAAAGAGGTACTTGGTATCTAATCAGAATAATGAGAGGGTCATAAAAATTGACTGAATTTCTCAGTGTGTTCCAAGTGTCTGCTGTGTTTATTGATCCTTTCTGAATAACGATCAACAATGATTCATAAAACAAGACTTGCTGTGTTTTGTGCCAAGTTCTCTTTTGACTATGGCCAAAGTTCTTCAAGCACAGGTTACTGTCAGGACACAGTGGGACCATCTCATGCCCATCTGTCCTGCCGGTCCCTAGGAAGCCTTTGCCTCCTGCAGTAATCTAAAGCTACTGGTGACTATTCCGGCCAGTGGCATCCTTACTTCTAGGGGCGTTTTGCCTGGATACACAATGGAGACACAATGAGAGAGTTAATGAGTTGTTAGGGAAGGAAAAACAGAAACTGGAGACATCCAAGACACAGGCAGGAGAGCTAGCTCCATGCCAGACAGAGCTCTGCTGAGGGACAGTCCTTGCTTGCATCTGCAAGGTGGCTGTGAGGTTACTAAAACACCCTGGTGGCTGACAGCTCCTTCTGGAGTCCAGGAAGGTTGCTGGTGAAAGTATTTTCTACTTTCAGCACTTTCGTGGTTACAGTAAGTCCCCTACATACAAACGGGTTTCATTCTGAGAGCTCATTCGTAAGTCCAACGAAGTTAGTTGGGTATCCAACCAACACAATCAGCTATATAGTAATGTACTGTAATAGATTTATAATGCTTTTCACACAAATACTATGTAAAAAACAAATATGCAGTACTCCAAAGGACGCAAAAGCACACCCACCTGTAGAGGATGCATGCACATGACACTGCATACCAGACACATGAACTGAACTTATGTGATTGGACATGCAAACACACGTTCACATCTCTGAAAGTTCACAACTTGAAGGTTTGTCTGTAGGGAACTTACTGTATTGTTAAAAATGTTATTTGCTGACTAAAGCAATCTGACTATGAATTTATTCCTTTGGATAAGCAGGAACTAATATATTGTTCATGTTTCAAACACATTCGAAAGTATCTTTAAACAGTCAGAACACCTTGTTAGGACTGTCTATTTCATTTTAATAGGAGTACACTGTTCTTTTTCAAATATGTTTTGTTCTTTGTAAAAAATAAAATTAAAATAAAGTTGTAAAAAAGCTTTGTGCTATTTCCAGGCCACCAGTAGATTAGGGGAAAGCAAGACATGCAACACCTTGTTGGAATCTATCTGATGTCGATTTTCAGCCTGATTTAAGAGTCTTACAGCTGAGTCCTTTTAAGAGAAGAGCTGCTTGAGGGAGCTGTTTGTGTGAGTGTCTCCGTGAGGGACAGAACAGCAAACCCTGTGATTACTTGTCTCGGTGACTCAATGACAGAAAACAACGCAAGGCAGAAGGAGAGACATTCTCCTATATCTCAACGGAACTGCCAAGTGGAAGGCTGAGCAAATGTAGGATAATGCTTTAGGGACACGTTGATGTGTGGTTTAGGAATTCTGGAGATAGGACAGTGTCCCCGGGCCTGAGGCGAGAGGCCGAATTTGAGTGTCTGTCAGATATCAGTTGTCAATGCTGTGACCAGCGTGAACACATCAGTGACTGGTAAACTTGCATGTGACCTTCAAGGGGCTTAGAATAGGGTAGGTTTTGTAGAGAAGATACTGGTGGCCCCATGTGGAGAGAAAAAGTTGGAGAAATTAAGTCATCACTGTTTATATGATCTCATGATACCTCAAACAGATGAGGTGCAGGGAAACCGAGTTTCATGGGTTATAAATAGTAGGTAGTAGAAGTGGCATCAATCAATACAGAGATAAGAAGGACTGGTACATACAGAGTTACCCTGGAGCTCACTGGAGTTGTGGTGTCAGTATCAGTTTGACTGTGTGTGTGTGTAACATATAATATATAATAGATAGATAACCACTCAACTTCATATAGATGATGTATATAAAGCACTTGACTTTTTGAATTTGTTTCTTCATTTTAAAATGGCATTAATCATTGACCACACATTACTCACAGGGCTTTTGTGAGAAGTGCATAGACAGTGTGAGATAAATTACTGCCCCGCAGTAAAGCAACATGCATATAGAAATAATAAAATTGGGCCAGGCTTAGTGGCTCAGCCGGTAATCCCAGCACTTTGGGAGGCTGAAGCAAGAGGATTGCCTGAGCTTGTGGGTTCAAGATCAGCCCGGGCAACTTGGCGAGACCTCGTCTCTACAATAAATAAAAAAAAGTAGCCAGGCATGTAGCGCTACTTGGAATGCTGATGTGGAAGCATCGCTGGAGCCCAGCAGGTCGATGCTGGGGTGGCCGTGAGAGTGCCACTGCGCTCCAGCCTGGGTGACACAGTGAGACTCCAACATACAAACACAAAAGAAATAATAAAATTAGAGAAATTCTAGCACAAAGTAGAGAGTGAAGGATTTGTAGTAAGAAATACTGGGTCTTTGTCATAAGTGTGACCTGACTTTGCAAGTTTGTTTTGATTATCAAAATGCTAGTAATGTGTATGTCAGAAAGTTTATAAAATTATTAGATTGAATATAATTCTATGATTACAAAACACAAGAGTGTTAAATATCCATCCAATATAAAAGTTAAATAGCAATCCAATAAATTTTTTTGTCAAACTTTTGTCACAATTTCAAAAGTTATTCTTTGATAATTGTTATTGCTTAAAGTAAACAAAAAATAATTATATAAGCACAAGCGGATTCTACTCATAATATCTATATCCAAATTAATATCTACTACCAAATTGTATTAGATTGATATCTAGGCCAATGTTTATTAAGCTAATCTTGTCATTCTAGTTCATAATGAATTAGGATCCCTAAGGCTCAACTGGTCACCATGGAAATTTAAATCATTTTTAAATGCCCGATAACACCAATTTCATTGTGGGCGCTTGGTCATTTCTCATCAGTACACCAAACACTGGATTAAATTAAATTCATTATCCATTAGATCTTATTTATCCATTTTGTTATAGTATATATGTTTTATAAACAATGCAAGCTTGGTATACACAGCTTTGGGTAGAGAAGTTTTTGTTTAAAATAATATGATCCCAGTTCTGGGTTTTTGCAATTTCTGAGGACCATTTATGCCATGATTCTGTGGCTGCAAAGTGTCAGAAGGAACAGTTGCCTTTGTCTGGCATGAAGTCTGCTCAGGCATAGAGCATTGTGTTACACTGGCACGTACGGTTCTGAAGTCAGTCTCTGAAAAGTGTCTTTGTCTATCTCTGGAGCTGTCACTTTCCTTCTGTAGTGAATAAACACATGTTTCCTTTGTATTCCTCAATAGGTACTGGAGCCAAGAACACCCCTGACTCCCCACTGCCAAATTTGGGCCATGACCTGGATATGAATTTAGAAGATATACAAGAAATCACTTGAATCCCTATGAAGTTCTGTCTCAAACACAATGCTTTGCTTTCAGGATAATCTGGGTTTGATGGAATTATAGTTCCTCAACTCATGGGAAACTCTCTGGCATGATAGTACTAATATGTTACATAGACTCTATTAATGTCATGATGTTAACATCACAGTCTCAGGTCATCACAAACGTGTTCTCTAATTTTAGTTCTATTACCCTTCTTCCTAGAACTCATACATGCTGAATAAGTATATAAACTGTAACTCTAAATGTAAGGGCAACTTTAAATCCTACTAGCAAAAAATAAAGCCACATCAACACTGCCAAATCTAACTTCATGGAATTTCATGAGCAGAGCTATTATTAGCAGGAAAATGAGCACTGGGGTTGAGGTAAAAATGTTAGATACAGCTGGTATTAGAGTTTCTGTATGGCAAAGTGCTAGAATAAACAGATTTCATCCTCAAAGGAAATGGTTAAAGATGGGAAGAATAAAATTGGGTAAAATACTTCAGGAAAATGAAGGTCAGGCATCAAATCAATTTAACCTTAGGCTACTTGATCCATTTCTATTCCAAGCCTTTGCTTTACTAGATGTTTCTCATCTTTGCCTTTCCCCGCTCTCTCTTATCAGAACCAGTTTTCCTTCAACAGAATATTTTTTTGTGTCTTCATGATCAAGGGTTATGATCTACTTATATAACTCTTCACAAATGTGGGACAAGCCAGAAACAATTTGAGAGTAATCACAATTACCACCACATGAAAGGGATTTTTGACAAACAATAATGCTATACTAAGAAGAAAGCTAATTTGTGTCAGAGGCTCACAAAATGTTTGTCTTATATTAGAAATCCTAAAGCAAAGCAAGATAACTCTACTTGGTACAAGTTTATATGAACTCCAGAGTGAAAATTGGGGGGGGCAGTTTATATTAATTGAATAATTGAATAGATTTGCATAATTTGAAATTATAAAAAAACTGTAAGTCATATAGGCATAGGAATCAGGGTTAAGTGACTATATAAATACCACTTTATTGAGCATTACTAAAGCCAGATAGTTTAATCATATAATTTAATTAACACTTAAATAACTATGTGATAGGTGCTTTCAGTAAGCCATATTTTACTAATGAGAAAAATAAGGATAATTAATCCCAAGCATACTTGCTCATGGGAAGTTGATATCTCTAAACAGAGATATTGTGAGTTTTGCAAGAAACAGTTATATTGAATTATTTTTAAAAGCTAGCATTATCTATATTTTTAATACAAACTGACTGCAGTTTAATAAATCTCATGAGATATTTCTATACTGTTATTTTCACATTGTGAAATTGAAGGCATTTTTCTCTAGATAATTGCCACTCAATTTAATTTCAGCTAAGTTTTGTTCTATTTTTAGACATATGAACAATACCTCTCAACAGAATACCCAGCATCTTCTCACTTCCATTTTGCATTTTCACTACTATACGATGATTGTCAAAGGAAATATTCCATCAAAAGTTAATTTTAACCTAATGAATAATAATTAATGTTATTTTGGTAATACTTCCCAAAGTTGACCACTTTTCCAACAAATCTTGTTATGACATCTAATGAGACCACATCCTAATTGTATAAATTATATAGTGAACTAATAACAATAAACAGTGTTTCATTGTTGCTGGTAATAAAAACGATGCCAGATAATGTTTTTTAGGAGACATGAGGCATCAATAAATAAAATATAACCAGAAGCCATTGTAGTTACAGCAAAATTACCCTTCTTTACTTTCTGAAGGCAACATAGTCACTCCCAAATGGTACACTTTTCTGTTTTCCATTCTGTTTAGTTGGCAATCTTGTTCAATTATATAGGATAAAGACATTTAAGAGGAATATGGGTCCCAAATCAGCACTAAAGTGAGAAGTTGTTTAAAGGAACTTAAGAAAGCCTACTGATAATCATTTATAACATGTTAAATTTCCACCTCTCAAAATGGGTTTCAATGCATACCCCTTCAATGTTTTGCTATAGCAATTTGTAGCAATTAGTAAAAACCCTTAGTAGCTACAATCATGAGATTTAAGGGGGCATAAGAAGCAATATTCAGAAGACAAAAACAGCAACTATGTAGAGTCAAGTTTCCACAACACTTTCCTAACGCAGCAGTGCCATTTTCAAAATGCCTAATGAAGTAATTCAAGACAATATTGTGACTTAATGCCTTAGACAAATGGTTATATTTAATAAAATCATAATTTTAACTCATTAAACTTAACTGCATATGTGTATAAATATGGATCTAAATACAATTGCTGGAAAGAAAATTAAGCAAGGTAAAGGGATAGAGAGTGAATGAAGGGTCTATATCTACATATGTCAATATGATGATTGGCAGGCTCTTCTATGCTGGTGGTATATGATCTGGGGACCTTAATGAATGGGTAAGTTAGTTTGTGAAGATATGAATTAAAAGTGTTTAGGACAACAGAAACAGCAAGTGAAAAATCCTGGAATATGTTTAGCAAATTTGAGGAAGAACAAGAAGGCCAATGCTGCCAGGCGGAGACTGAATGCCAATAAATAGAAGATGACGTCAGAGACAAGGGTCATGGGACATGATCAAGATGAGTCTTGGAGGTCATGGAATAAACTTGTTTTTGAATAGGATTACCAGTCTTTGCAGGCTTTTGAGCAGAGGACAGTGAAATGGTCTGATCACACATTAGAAGATCACTCTGGTTCCTGTTTGAAGAGCTTTGGGGCAGGGAAATCAATTAAGAGACTCTGAAAATAGTTCAGGCAAGAGACATTGGTGATTTGAATCAGTATGGTCATGGTGTCAACACACAGTGAAGGCTCCTCCAAATATGTTGCATGTTTTTCAAGAGCCACTGTAGTTAATTTTTTTATAATTTTCTTCTGGAGCTCGATACAGTATTTGACATATGGTAACATTTAAAAGTATTTCTTCAATTAGTAAGTGAATAACATGACAGAAGACTCAATAAAAATATTGGACCTTCCATCTTAGAAGTATGATTAACTAAGACACATGAAATTGGTGAAAACGTAGACATAACTTCATAGACTTTTTGAGATCTTCAGTGGAATGTATAGATTGATTGTATGATGTATAACCTGACACAAAGAAATAGGTCAGATAGAAGGGTTGCAAATAGCTTTTTTCATGTTTAGTTCACTCACATTTTAACACCCAAGCCAGCATTTAATTCAGTGAAAATATTTGAGTTAAAATAAAATACTGGATAAAAAATTTTTCAAATTTTACAACTAAAAGTAAGTGCTATCTAGAAATACAGATGAGTGGTATTAATGATTTCACAAAACACATGCACACTACACACACACACACACACACACACACACATACCACTCTTGATGTATTATTTAAAATATATGTTTTTGCAACTTAAAAAAGGATGTGATGAAAAATAGGCAAATCAAAATTAATCAAGAAACAGTTATCTACACTAATTGCATTTTTTCCTCAACCCCCAGCACAGATTATTAGATTCATAATGAAATGAAATACCATAGACAGAATTTACCTTTACTTCAGACATATATTGCCATTTGAAAATATAT
>CAUYQG010085665.1:0-29720 GCA_963574415.1 Tarsius wallacei
ACTGACAGTGGTGGGAAATTACGGGGAGGGGAGGGGAGGAGGGATGGGATTAATGATACTAAATATCTGTCTGGGGACGGGGAGACACCTCTTATCACCAAGGGTGTCTGAACGAAGCATATTTGTATACCTAATCCTTAACTGTACCCCACAATATGATAATAAAAAATACTGATTATAAAAGATTTCTTATGTTAATGATTGACTTTTCCCAGTATTCTACAACTGACTGAGCTTTTATGGTGTACCATGTTAACTTCATGTAAGCAAAAATAATTAAAATATGCATCCTTTCCTAATTTATCAATTACTAACCAAAGAAAAAGAATAACAAAGAGCATATTTGAATTTTTTGTCCAAACAAAATACAGCTTTTGAAGAAAACATTGAGAAGAATAACATTAGCAAATATTAGCTCTGCAACACAGTCTGCACATCTCTAGGTAGATATTAAGAATATGTCTTCACAATGTATCACCATAGCACAAAGACAGGAAGATTAACAAGCTCTCTCCTTATGGAACGACTTGTAGCAATAGGTTTCTGAGAGTATCTATCTGAGCACTAACCACATTGCTCAAAACCCAGGCCTTGTTTGCGTACAGGGACTTCTTTCTACTTTGCTAAATCCAAAGTCGGTCAAGACTGACAACATCTACATTTTTTCCTCCTAGAATATGCTTTAGTTACTAGAGTCTGATCAATTGTTTGCTGTCCAACAGGTTTCAAAAGTCAAGATACTAATAAGTTTTGGGCTTTGTAATTACATGGGTTTCTCTGGACTATTTAGAAACTCATTAACAATGACTAAATTTGTATTTCAGAGATAGGGAGGACATAAACCTTACATTTTGGATTCTGGACCTGGTTATGAAAGAGACTTTTTCATGAATTTCCTGAGGACTGATTTATTCCTAGTGTGTATAACATCATGCAGTAGATCCACTTTTGATGTTTCAAGTATGAAAGTCAGATTTGCATTTTCTGTCTAAAATTCCTGGTTGTAGTTCTGTATGTGGTCTTAAATGCCAGCTGCACATTAGACCTTGAGTTCAGATCATCTGTTGTCATCAAAGGGGTGGACGAGTCTAAAAGCCCACTTGCAACCCAAATGGAAAGCTTGTAAATGGAACAAATCCCTGATGTGCTCTTTGGTCTATCTGTTCTCTACCTTGGGTTTTGAAACAGTAACCTTAACATTAGCAATATACTGCTATAGCACAATTTATATGGAAACAAATTGGGATAGATTTGTTCCAGACCCAAAATGATTTCTCCCTGATATTGGACTGAAAGACTTGATGATGTCTTGGCAACCTCAAGCACAAACTAGCCATCTGAAAGCAAAGGTAGGAAAAGCATCTGCTTTCCTCTCAGGTTATATGTTAAAATCCTTCAGTTTTCACCTTCATGGTAATGGCAGATTTTTTCATCTTAAGTGCTTATTGCTGTAACATAACCAACCTCTGCTTATGAGAACACATAAACCACCTCACTCAATTTTCCTTCTTCTTTCCTCTCTATTCTACTTGGCTTTACAGAAAAAGTGAGTGTTACAGTTTAGAGTTCATTCAGACAGGTCTGAGACTGTCAACTCTGATAATTTTGAACTGAGTAGGTCAAAATGGTTGTAAATGAACCAAACTTCCAATCAAATGTGATTTGAGTACATAGTGCTATAGTTTAGTTGTATTAGAAAATGTGTAAGAGCTTAAAAGGCTCAGAATATTTTAGACCAAAAATACCTTGGGGTCTTTTTCCATTTTAAAGTGAATTGAGCAATTCTGTGTGGTTGAGGATTGACAGCATAATGGAAACAGAGCAAGCACACTGCAGAATTTCTCACCAGGTAACTGCATAGCAGCAAAGCTCGTACTGCAGTCTGTTGGTTGAAAAGAACATGAAGGAGTCTTCTACCTTCCTATGAGGTGCCATATGCTCATAGTTCTTGGCCAATTATATTTAGCTACTGCCAAATTGCAGCTATTGGAAAATGCTCTCTACCCTATACTCTCCAGCAATATAATGAGAGACCTCATGGATACTGATTCTTCTTATAATTTATTGACATAAAAAAGCATACTTAGAACTGCTTTCACATAGTGCCTTCTATTTGTGATGTGCCTATAAGATCTTGTTACATAATAGTAATTCTGAATATTTCTATATATTCCTGAGCATTAACTAGAGGTAAACTTGGTGGGCAAATGTTTCAGTGATTTTTGAAACTTTTACATTTCATAGTCACTCTCTTTTTTCCAGATAGGACTTTTTGTGGGATAGGATGCATAGCGTCAATGTTATAGACAGCTCTTTTATTACATATGCTTTATGCACATTCTTGTTTATGTTTCACTTACCAGAATCAAGAGGCAACTTGAGGCCAATTTTGTGTGCTCAGGGATGGTAGAAAACACTGACAAAATCAAGCAACCAAAGACAAGGAGAAAACTGTAAAACAACAAAAAAGAGAAATCTGATAAGAACCTTGCCTTATCATCACAGACTTAATTTCTTGCTCCTAATGAACAAAGCACTATGTCTTTGAACTAGCATAGGTTAAATCATAAAAACCCCAGCAGGGACTAGCCATTTTGGATACCAAAATACAATAGATAATGCAGTGCAAGTGGGGCTCCCCTGCAGTTTCATGGATCCACTCGTGGGCTGGGCTGGCGTGTGGGCATGCTGCATTTAAATGCTCACATCTAAGAATCTATGAATTTCCCATACAATTCTTTTCCCAAGCAGGGATCCCGAGAAAAGCTCAGAAAGAATGTTCTTGCTCTCTATCTGGGAGCACATAGTACGGCCACTCTTCTTTCTAAGAAGTACAAACTGCCTCATGTTTGGCAGCCTTGGTAAACTGTCTCGTGGCCTAAGTTGTTATTATGAAGTCAGTGGCTCATTTTCAGTCTGAAATTGCTCTCAGGTTCTCTTTGTCATTCCTTTATGTTAATACTAAGAATAGAAAGAAAGTGAACTATTTCCTCTACTGCCCATGAACATTCCATTTCCTTCCAGTCAAACTGCTAGAGAAATGACCTCTCAGCTCAGTTTATTCATATATAATGATAGGGAGCAGAAGTTAGGAGCAGGCATTTTCTACCAATCAATCTATAGATATTTTTATTCCTAGAAATATGCAACTTCCTGAATAAGGGAAGAGTTGAGTTCCCAAGGAAAATGTCTAAGTAAGGGGAAGGATCTGTTTCAAAGCTGAGATTACCTATCTTAAAATGAAAGATTAGAAATAAAACAACAAAAAAATCACCAGAGGTACTTGCTCTAGGCTATATTTTTCACTTTTACTCATCTCAGGGAATTCACACAGTAAGCTCCCTTAAATGATCAGTTTCCACATTCCTCTGTACAGTAGTGAATTTTTTCCTCACTGCCTCCTGGCTTGCCCTGAAAGTCTTACAAGTCTTTCTACCATCTTGACTGTAAACTCCCAAAGGCTTATGGCCAGAGATTGGCTAATTATGCCTGTAAAACAAATCTGGCTTCTAATGCCTGTTTTTGTAAATAAAGTTTTATTGGCACACAGTCACACCCATATAATGACGCACTGTCTATGGCTGTTTTCACGCTCCAACTGAGGAATGCAGTAGTTACAACAGAGACAGTGTGACCCACAAGACTAAAATGTTCACTATCTAGCTCTGTAGAGAAAAATTTTCTTGACCTCTGACACCATATATTCCTTATTTCTTTGTTTCTATCTCAACACAGAACTGGAAGGAAAGATACATCACTGCTTATATCTGGGTGCGGATAATCATCACCAACCACAGAGGGTTTCTTATGAACTGAGCTCTTTACATGCATTCTCCTCACAAATTTATGGAGTACAAGCATCAATATCCCCACCTTATAGATAGGAAAACTGAGAATTAAGAACATTTTGTAACTCATCCAAGGCGGTAGCAGAAAGAGAATCTAGGTACCACTTGTATATTCTAAGCACCCACAGTACTGTTGAATATGCACGCACAGATGTTAATTGCGATGGCATTCTAGGTTCAGCCAGAATTTGGGGGGCACTTTTCTATCTCCTCAAACTGAGAGGGAAGGAGTTGCCATTCCAAACAGAAGTCTCCAAGAGAAAAGAGTGTACTAGTGAAAAAACCCAGCGTATGATGTTAGTAACAATGTGTCATACTTTTGACTCATGCATCTAATAATTCTGGATACTTTGGATTACAATTTAATTGGCCTTAATGGACTAGAAATTGTAAACTGACAGTCACAACTGACCCTGGAAAAATTCAAAAGATTATCAGAGATTACTATGAACTCTTATATACCAATAAACTATAAAATCTAGAGAAAATGGAGGAATTCCTGGCACCACATAATCTCCCAAAGTTGAAACAGGAAGAAATTGAATTGTTAAACAGACCAATAACAATCCAAGAAATCGACTCAGTTATAAGAAACATGCCCACCAAAAAAAGTCCTGGGCCAGATGGTTTCTCAGCTGAATTCTATAAGACATACAAAGAAGAGCTGATACCAATCTTACTAAAAGTATTCCAGGCAACTGAGAAGGACGAAATTCCCCCTAGGTCATTCTATGAAGCTGATGTCATCCTAATACTCAAACTTGGAAAAGATCCAACAAGGAAAGAGAACTATAGGCCAGTTATCTTGGTGAACACAGATGCAAAAAATTCTCAATAAGATTTTAGCAAATTATATCCAACAACACATTTCAAAGATCATCCATCATGACCAGGTTGGCTTCATTCCTGGGCTACAGGGCTGGTCCAACATATGTAAGTCTATAAATGTAATTCATCACATAAATGGGTATAAAACAAAGAACCATATGATTATCTCATTAGATGCAGAAAAAGCATTTAATAAAATCCAGCATTCCTTCTTGTTAAAACCACTTGGACACCTAGGCATTCAAGGGTCATTTTTCAAAACAATAAGAGCCATCTACGATGAACCTGCAGCCAACATCATGCTTAATGGGAAGAAGCTGAGGGCATTCCCTCTAAGAATTGGAACAAGACAAGGATGCCCACTCTCACCCCTCCTATTCAACACAGTACTAGAAGTCCTACCTAACCAGAGCAATCAGGCAGGAGAAAGAAATCAGGAGTAACCAAACAGGAAAAGAGGAAGTTAAGTTATACCTTTTTGCAGATGATATGATTCTATACCTAGACAACTGTAGAGATCTGTCAGAAAACGTCCTCACACTGATATATAACTTTGATAAAGGCTTGGGATACAAAATCAATGCATAGAACACAACTGCATTTCTATATACCTCCAACAAGTAGGGTGAGAACCAAATATAAAACACAATTCCATTCACAATAACCACACGCAGAAAATAAAATACCTTGGAATCCACTTAACCAAAGAAGTGAAAGACCTTTATAATGAGAACTACAAAACACTGCTCAAAGAAATCAAGAATGATAAAAACAAATGGAAAAACATTCCATGCTCATGAACTGGAAGAATCAATACCATCAAGATGTTCATCCTAACCAAGGCAATCTATAGATTCCTAACCAAGGCAATCTACAGATTCATAGCAATCCCTATCTAATTGCCAACATCATTTTTCATAGACCTAGAAACGACAATACAGAGATTCATATGGAAATGAAAAACAGCCTAAATGGCCAAAGCAATCCTCAGCAAAAGGAAAAACCTGGAGGCATCACACTTCTAGACTTTAAAGTTTATTACAAGGCTGCAGTAATCAAGACAGCATGGTATTGGTACAAGGAATAGACGCATTGACCAGTGGGACAGGATTGAGATTCCAGAAGTAAAAACATGGTCTTTAAACCAACTCATTTTCAACAAAGCCATCAAAAAAGAAAGCCACATTTAGCAAATGGTGCTGGGAAAACAGATTAGCCACATGCAGAAGGATGAAACTGGGCCCCTGCCTGTTACCTCATACAAAAATTAACTCAAAATGGGCCAAGGACTTAAATGTAAAACCTCAAACTATAAGAATTTTAGAAGAAAACTTAGGGAATACCCTCCTGGACATCACAGTAGGCAATGAATTCATGGCCGAATCCTCAAAAGCAAATGCAACAAAAGCTAAGATTGACAGGTGTTACCTTGTCAAACTGAAAAGTTTTTGCATAGCAAAAGAAATCAAGAGAGTAAAGAGACAACCCACAGAATGATAAAAAATATTTGCAAGTTATGCATATGACAAAGGCCTAATTTCCAGGATCTACAAGAAACTCAAACGAATTGACAGGAAACAAACAAACAACCCCATTAAAAAGTCAGCAAAGGACGTAACAGATTCTTCTCAAAGGAAGACAGTCAAGTAGCCAACAAACATGAAAAAATGCTCAGCCTCACTAATCATCAGAGGAATGCAAATCAAAACCACAGTGAGATAGCTCCCGACACTGGCCAGGGTGGCTATCATCAAAAAGTCAAAACAAACAAAAAAACCAACAAACAAGCAAGTGCTAGTATAGCCATAGAGAAAAGGGAATGGTTCTACACCATTGGTGGGAATATAAGCTAGTTCAACCTTTGCGGAAAGCAGTGTGGCAATTGCTCAAAGAACCAAAAAATTGAGCTCCCATATGATCTAGCAA
Organism: Tarsius wallacei; assembly: GCA_963574415.1. Taxonomy (NCBI): domain Eukaryota; kingdom Metazoa; phylum Chordata; class Mammalia; order Primates; family Tarsiidae; genus Tarsius; species Tarsius wallacei. The sequence continues at coordinate 6,603 of CAUYQG010085665.1, forward strand.
TCCCTCATCTGTGAATATACCTAGAAGAGCATAAAAATTGCTCTTCCAAAAAGACACCTGCACACACATGTTCATTGCAGCACTGTTCACATTGCAAAAACATGGAACAACCCAGATGCCCATTGAAAGTGAACTGGATAAATAAAATGTGATACATGTACATAATGGAATACTACGCAGCTATAAAGATAAACAAAATCACGGCCTTCACGATAACATGGATGCAGCTGGAGACCATCGTACTAAGTGAGCTACCACTGAAACAAACAGCTGAATAATGTTTTCTTGCTCATAAGTAGGCCCTGGTTCCTGGTCACATGAGCACAAGAGTCAGGATGGCAGATGCTGGACATTGCTAGGGGAGGGAGGGAAACAGGAGGGAGGAAGGGCACATGGCAACACACTGGGTACCTGATTCACTATTGGGGGAGAGAGGATCAACTAGAAGCCCAGACTTCACATGCATGCAACTTACTTAGGTAAACGCATATAACTTTCTTTTTTTTTTTTTGAGTCAGAGTTTTACTCTGTCACCTAAGCTGGAGTGTAGTGGCATGTTCACAGCTACCGCAGCCTCAACCTGCTGGGCTCAGGCGATTCTTCCACTTCAGCCTTCCAGTAGCTGGAACTACAGGCATGTGCCACCACGCCTGGCTAATTTTTTTGAGTTATTGTAGAGATGAGGTCTCACCAAGTTGCCCAGGCTGATCTCGAACCCGTGGGCTCAGGCAATCCTCTCATCTTGGCCTCCCAAAGTGCTGGGATTATAGGCGTGAGCCACCGCGCCCGGCCTTATAATTTTCTTAAAAATAAAGTTTTCCCAAATAAGACGGTGCCTGACATGGTCTTGGAAGGGAAGGTTTTAACAAGATAAGTTTCTGGAAAAACGTTCCAGAAGAAGGGTACAGTATGAGAAAGACAGCAAGTCAGAAAACAAATGAGGCAAACATTGGCTCTTTGTTTCATGGAGCGAAAGTTATTGAAGTTTACAGTACATGGAGAAACAGGTGGCTGAGCTGAGAGTCTGGGACCATGTTGAAAGGCTTGCAGGGCAGAGTCTGTATTAGCTCCATAGACAAAGAGAGCCAGTGGAGGGTTCTGAACAGTGTATTGATGTCATCAGAATGGCATTCCAGGAACATTAAGTTGGCAGCAGTGTGTGTAGAATGGATGTGAGTGGTGAGAAGCAGAACAAGAGTGAAGGAACTGGGTTAGGCTGTGAGCGAACATACCAGAAGTGAGGGTGAAATAAAGAGGCAGCTGGAGGGGTGCTGTGGGCTGGGGAGTAGAGTCTGGGAAGGGACGTGGTGGCTGGAAAGTCTGAGGTGACCAAGCAAGTCAGGAGGAGAAGAGATAGAAGATTCAGGAGGAGGAACTGATTTAAGGAAGAAAATAATAAATCCAATTTTAGACATCCATGCAGCAGTATGGATCTAAATCTTGGGCACATATTTTAGTAGGAGATTAGGAGATGGGGAAGTACTTTTTTCTCCTAGAAAAGGAACACGTTATTCTGAGGACAGTGCAGACCACACATGTAAGGTCTGAGTGCGTAAGAGAAAGGATGTTTGAGAACCACTTCTTGAATCTGGCAAATGACATTAAGGAGAACAACGAACTCATTCTGCCATGAATTTGCCCTTGGTGGCATCGCCAGAGACAGGTTTATTGGCTGAAAGAAACATTGAAATGACACCAAGTGACTCCTCTAAGAGACAGTATTCAGACACTGGGTTCGTTGGCGTGACAGGGTGCCTGGTGGGGTTTTATATGTGGTTCTGCTGACACCATTGTTCCTGAGGTTTCTGGGTTGCAGGTGTGTGTGCTGATGACTGACTACAACCCCATGTACTCAAAAAAGCTATCATAAATTTTTCTTGTGGGTAAATTAAGGATCAACTTGTCAGATCTAATTTGTTAAAAAAAAAACTTGGTTGGTAATCTCACGGGTGCTTATAGAACAGATGATATCCAGCTTCCAAAGCTCATGCATCAGGGATGGATTCATTTAACAAGAATTGAAATGACGTGAAAATAAAGCATTCAGAAAAGCTCTGAGGAATGAATGAAGGCAAGACACACTATTGTCACTCACACAGTCACACAACCCCAGGCACTCACAAACAACTGCGAACAATGCAATGAAGAAAGAAGAAGTGAAACTGGCATTTGGAGTAGACATCTCACTGAACTTAGCTTGATGCAACAGGTAAATCAACAATGTGGGCTTGGCTGTTGAAAGCAGCCACATGTTTCTACCTAGAAGGTGCTCTCTGCAAGCATTTTGACAGGCTATAAGCTTTCCATGGGATGATGGTCCATGCACATCGCTCACACTTATTAAAAATTTGGGGGGAGGGAGAGAGATCTTACATGTTTTATAAGGGATAGAATCATGGGATTAAAATAAAAGACACCAACAGGAAGGAGTATGGAATCTTTTAGGAAAACGATTCTTCAGAAATAATGTCCAAAGGAAATTCAACCCTGTCTCTACCGTTTTGTAAATTTTTAAGTACTGCTTTGATAAAATATGCTCTTCTGTATATTTGGTGGAAGAACTTGGAGCATATAATAAATTGTGATGACTGGAATATGCATGCTAGCACTGGTGACCATAATGACCCATGGCCAACAATAGCACTTGCTTGGGTACAAACCACCTAAAAACTTCATTGTCAGAGGTGAGAGCTGGAGCCATTTTTTTTTCTTCCAGCATCTTCAGTTATCTTTCTTTCTAAACTTGCTACTGTATAAAATATCCTTTATGAGTAATTTTTCCATAAGATAAATTCACTTGGCACCTTAGGCCTATTCACAGCACACCTCAGCTTTCATTTCAAAGCAATACAAATTCAATATGACATTTCTGGTATCTGTAATGGTGATTTGGAATATTTGATTAAAACACCGCATGATTCTGCCTTCAAGTGTAATGAGTCTTAAATATTAATAAAGACCCTGATAAATAAATACCATTGCTGTAACCTCTGTGAAGTTTTGAAAAGTGTCATCAGTTAAAAGTTTTTAAAAAATGAAATGTTATATTTTTCATGTGGGTGTTAAGAGGAAATCAGAGGATGTGGGAAATCATGGTTCCTGCTTGCTTAAAGTGTTTCCTTAGAGGACAATGGCTCATGTCAATGAGCTAGGACAGGAAGAAAGCCCCTCAGCAGTTCCACTTCCCTTGGAGCAGTCAATGTACTTTGTAAATGCAGGCATGGAACGTGCTCTCTCGATTCTCACCCAAGGATCAGGGATCCCATGTGGCTGGAAGGATTTCTGATGTAGTCTCCCTTCTAGGACAGGGAGTGTTTTTGAAACATCACTACTAGTTGGTTGTTCAGTTTCTCTTTGAATTCATCCAGTGTCCAGACCCTTGCCACCATTTTAAAGCAACAGAGCCCTGCTGTAAACTGTTCTACTGTTGGAAAATGATTTTCCCTCTGAGTCAACTCTCTGTGTCTGGGACCTATACTCTTAAGTCAAGCTCTGGACGTCAGAGGATATGTGCTCCCTCCTTCCCAAAATAGTTCTTCAGATATTTGAGGTTGGTTTTTAATCAAGATTTCCCTGTCAGTCTTCATATTAAATATAGCAAGCCCAGTTTGCTGTCTACTTTGCAAATGAAACTATGTCCCGATCTGTCACTCTCTTTGTCACTGTTCTTTAATTTTAGACAGTTTGTTATTGCAGCCCTCAATGTGGTACTTGGACCCACTATCATCCTCCAGTGTAAGCAAGAGAATTGGCATTTAATCATCAACAATAAATATCTGTACGGTCAATTCTTGCCAATGAATTCAAGATCAAATTTTCTATTACCCAGTAATTAGCAAAAGTTTGGTTTTAAAAAAAAACTGTCTCTGAGGAATCAAATCACTTTATGAAAAAGATACCTGCACATGCATGTTTATTGCAGCATTATTCACAATAGTAAAAACATGGAACCAACCGTGCTGCCCATCAAAAGAGGACTGGATTAAAAAAAGTGGTACATATACACGATGAAAGATTACGCAGCCATAAAGGATAAAATTATAAACTTTGCAGCAATGTGGATGGACTTAAAGTCTATCATACTGAGTGATCTATCACAGAAACAAAGAACTGAGTATCACATGCTCTCAATCATAAGTGGACCTTGAACAATTATCATAATACTATAAGAAAGGGTTTGGCAATAGTGGAAACCACCAGGGGGAGGGGCACATCTCATCAACAAGGGTACCTGCATAATGAAAATTTGAATACCTAACCATGAATTGTACCCCACATCTTTAAAATTAAAAATTAAAAAAAAAAACCCCCAAACAACTGTCTCACGGATATGTGATCACTTATTTCCGTCAACCTTTCCTGCCACATCATGGGGTCTGGAGCAACCTGGCCACTGACAACCATGCACTTGGATCCCACTACCTTGGTCCCTAAAGTCATTAGTTTCACTAAGCTATGTTTGATTTTCTGTTATGTCCTCGAGGAGGAGTCAAAAACATCCAACCAACTTCGGATATTTTGAGTTTCTTAGTATTTCACATTGTATCGTTCAGTGAGGAATCCTGTGGGAAATTTCTCTCAGAATTTCACTGCAAGAAAAAATCTGTGTTGCTTCTGGAAAAATGATAGAAGTTTTTGTTTTTTGAGACAGTGATCTTTTAACATATTTATTTCCTTTCCTTGCCTGCTAGGAAGCTCAGAGGTGACTGTGACTCACATTAATAATGGCCCAGATCCTTCTGGCATTCTGTCTTATGGGTTAACTTCATTCCTGACTTCTTTATACCATTCTATTGTTATCTTAATTTCTCTATATTGTATCAGTCACAAATACTTACAGACATTGTACCAGGCACTGAGAACTTAGGCATGACCTGTGCCCAAACTGTGCTTTGAATGTAGAGGAAAGACAGACCTTTGTCTATTTTTTCCACTTATATTCTACATATTTTGTTAGCAACCTTACATCCTCACTGCACGATACAAGGTATTCAGGATATACTCGACTAAATGACTAAGTGATAAGATGTGCTTTGTTTATCCCTAATACTCCCTCAAGATGGAAGTATTAGTGCACTCTAAAGTTGAATTTCTTTTAAAGAACAAAATGACACTCTAAAGTTGCTTTCTTTTTAAAGAACTAACTGGCACCATTGGCTCAAATTTAACTTAAAGTAAACTAAAATGAATAGCTTTTACTCACTTTGATTTCTAAAAAATCTTTATATTTGTTACGTTTACATATTATGTTAATCCGGATTCATTTATCTCTAGCATGAACTCCCTGTTCTAAGAAACTCCAAATGTTCTACACTTGCCTTCAGAGTTTTCTTACAAACCCTGTGGTTTGTCTCTGGATATTTCTAATCAGGTACATATTCTCCCAAGAGTACTATCATCCTGCCTGAGTTTCTCTTTCTTTTCCTCAAGGTTCTTAAAAACACTTTCCGATGCTTTGCTGAAATAAAGACTCTATGCCCCTGATAAAGTGAGCTGGCAACCTGTCAAACTTATCAAAATACTAAATGAGTGTAACTTTTTTTTTGCTTTCTATGAACTTGTGTTGCCTTCTAGTAATCATAGTTGTTCCTTTAAATTTACTAGAAACCATTCGCTTAATATTCTGTCTAGAATATTTCTAGGAATTATTATTGTGTTTATTAACATACAAAGTCCAGGGTCCCCTACTTCACCATTTTTTTTTTGGACACTCAAAATACTTTTCTCTTTCTGGTTACTTGGCACCCATTCTGTTTTGTAAATATTTACTTAAGTTATACTGAAAGTTCTTTACTTTCATCTATAAATACTTTGACACATGGTAACATAAATCTAGACCCAGAATTATTAACTCATTAATGGCCAACAATCCCCTCCATATTATATTCTCAATCAGATTTTTATTTTTTTAAATTTTAATTTATTCATTTATTATAAAGATGTGGGATACAATTCAGGGTTAGGTATATAAACATTGATCATGCAGGTACCCTTGTTGATGAGGTATGCCCCCCCTCCCCTAGCAGTTTCCCTCAACTGCCAGTTCAATTAGATTTTTAAAAGTCCCCTTTAACCTTCCCTCAGTGCTTCTTTGAGGGCTTGGCACCAAGAGGTTGCTGTTGGAGGCAGTTTTAAACCTCTGCCTCTGCCCCTCTGCCTCTCCTACCCATGGGTCGGGCGGGATTGGGGAAGCAAAGGATGAAAATAAGCCAACAGATCACACAAAACATTCACCACAGTCATGTTCACAAGGGACAAATGAGAAAAACTCAAAAGACTAAAAACCCATCCCAATGATAACAAATTCAAAAAAAGAAGCATCGACTTCCCAAGATGAGAAGAAACTAATGCAAGAACTCTGTTAATACCAAGAGCCAGAGTGTTTCAACATGTCTGATAGATTGTACCAGTTTCCTAGCAAGGGATCCTAACAAGAATGGAATGTCCAAAGGACAGATATAAAATTCAGAATATGAATGGCAAAGAAACTTAATGTGATCCAGCAGAAAGTGAAAACCCAAACAAAGCCAGGAAAATCATAAAAGAATTGAAAGATGACATGGCCGTACTATGAAAGAGCCAAACTGAACTTCCAGGATTGAAGAATTCACTTCAGGAATTTCAAAATACAGCCATAAGCCTTAACAGCAGATTGGATCAAGCAGAAGAAAGAATTTCTAAGCCTAAAGACCAATCCTTTGAATCAAGACAGTTAGACAAAAATAAGAAAAAAGAATTTGTTTTTAAATGAACAAAGGCTTCGAGAAATATGGGATTTTGTAAAGATATCAAATCTACAATTAATTGGCATTCCTGAGAGAGAAGAAGAGAATAGAAGCAACTTGGAAAATGTGTTTGAAGACATGATTCAGGAAAACATCCCTAATCTTGTCAGAGGGGCCAATCTACAGATACAAAAAATTGGAGAACTCCTGTTGGATTTTATACAAGATGACCATCTCCAAGGCACACAGTCATCATACTATCCAACGTCAATGCAAAATGGAAAATCTTAAAGGCAGTTAGAAAGAAGGGCCATAACACTTATAAAGGGAGACTCATGAAATTAATGGCAGAACTTTCAGCAGAAATCTTATAAGCCAGGAAATATTGGGGGTTCATTTTTAGCATTCTTAGAGAAAAGAAATGCCAGCCAAGAATTTCTTACACCACCAAATTAAGTTGCATAAACCAAAGAGAAATAAAGTTTTTCTCAGACAAGCAATGGAATTTGCCACCACCAGATGTGTCTTACAAGAGATGCTTAAGAAAGTTTAAACATGGAAATGAAAGAACATTACCTCCTACTACAAGGGGCCATGTAAGCACCTCGTCCACAGAACCTACAAAGCAACCACACAATTGAGACTACAAAGCAATAGTTAACAACACTACAACACAAACAAAACCCCACATATCAATATTAACTTTGACTGTCAATGGTCTAAATGTACCACTTAATAAACACAGAGTGGCAAATTGGTTTAAAACAAACAAACAAACAAACAACAACAAACAACACCTGTCCTTTTGCTCACATACCCAATAACACCTGTAGGCTCAGTGCAAAAAGATGGAGAAAAATCTGCCATACAAATGGAAAACAACAACAGAAAGAGCAGGGGTTGCCACCCTTGTGTCAGATAAAACAGACTTTATACCAAAAATGGTGTAAAAGAACAAGGAAGGGCATTCAATAATGATAAAAATTCCAATCCAACAAGAAGACATAACTATTCTAAATATATAAGCAACCAACACTGGAGCATCCAGGTTGATAAAAACAACTACTACTAGATCTAAGAGAAGACGGAGACATCCATACAATAATAGTGGGTGATTTTGACATTCTACTGACAGTATTCGACAGAAATCATCAAGGTAGAAAACTAACAAAGAAATTCTGGATTTAAATTTGAATTTAAATTTGACATTTGACCAATTTGGACCTAACAGACATCTATAGAATACTTCAACCAACAACCACAGAATACTCATTCTTCTCATCTGTGCGTGAAACGTATTCCAAGATCAACCACCTGCTCAATCATAAAGCAAGTCTCAAAAAACTTCCAAAAAATAGAAATCATACCAAACATCTCAGATCACAGCAGAATAAAAATAAAAATCAGTATCTGGAGAAGCTCTCAAAACCGTACAAACACATGGAAACTAAACAACTTGCTCCTGAATGACTTTTGGGTAAACAATGAAATCAAAACAGAAGGAGCATAATCCTTCAAAACAAATGAAAATAGAGATGCAGCATACCAAAACCTCTGGGATGCCACAAAAGCAGTGTTAGAGGAAAATTTATTGCACTAAATACCCACATGAAGAAGATAGATCTCAAATAAACAATCTAATGTCATACTAAAGGAAATAGGAAAACAAGAACAAACTAATCCCAAACTAGCAGAATAGAATAAATAATAAAAATCAGATCAGAACTAAATGAAACTGAGACTCCCCCCCCCAAAAAAAACACACCCGTAAAAAGTACCATCACAATGAATAGTTGGTTCTTTGAAAGGTCTACATTGATAGACTGCTGGCCATGTTAAGGAAGGAAGGAAGGAAGAAGGGAGGGGGAGAGAAAGAAAGAAAGAAAGAGCGAGCGAGAGAGAAAGGGAATGAACACAAATAAGCACAATCAGAAATGACAACGCTGATGTTATAATTGATCCCACAGAAATACAAAAGATCCTCAGAGACTATTATGAAAATCTCTATCCACCTAAACTAGAAAATCTAGAGAAAATGGATAAATTACTGGAAACACACAACCTCCTAAGATTGGGAAGAAATTGAAACCCTGAACAGACCTAAATAATGAGTCACAAACCGAATTTTAAAAAAACAAAACAAAAACTACTGAACAAATAAAGTCCTGATTCACAGCTGAATTCTACCAGATCTTATAAGGAAGATCTGCTAGCAAACCTACTGAAACCATTCCAAAAAGCCAAGGAAGGGGATTTCTTTCTAACCACTCTAGGAATTCAGTATCATCCTGATACCAAAATCTGACAATGACACACAATAACAGCCAAAAAACTACAGACTGGTGGCCCCGATGGCATAGACACAAAAATCCTCAAGAAAATACTAGCAAAATGCATCTAGCAGCACATCAAAAAATCATTCATCATGATCAAGTGGACTCTATTCCTGGGATACAAGGATGGTACAACATACACAAATCAATAAGCGTGATTTCCAACAGAAAAATAATTAGAAACAAAAGCTATACAATTGTCTCAATATGTGCAGGAAAAAACATTTTAAAATTCAACATTTCTTCATGATAAAAACCCTCAACCATCTAGGCATCAAAGGAACACACTTCAAAATAATAAGAGCTATCTATGATAAATCAATAGCCAACATCATACTGAATGGGCAAAAGTTGAAAACATTTCCCTTAAGAATCGGAAAAAGACAAGGATATCCACTCCTATTTAACATGACACTGGAAGTTTTAGCCAGAGCAATCAGGCAGGAGAAATAAATTAAAAGCATCCAAATATTAAAAGAGGGAGTAAAATTATCTCTGTTAGCAGACAATAATTCTATATCTAGAAAAGTTTAAAGATTTCACCAGACTCCCAGACCTGATAAGTGACTTCAGTAAAGTTTTAGTATACAAAAGTCAATGTTCAAAAATCAGTAGCATTTCTATACACCAAAATGTTCAAGGTGAGAACAAAATCAAGGATGCAACTCTATTTACAATGGCCATACAAATAATAAAATACTTAGGAATATATCTAACCAAGGAGGTGAAAGATTTCTGCAGTGAGAACTACAAAACACTGTTGAAAGAAATCAAAGGTGATGCAAGCAAATGAGAAAACGTTCCATGCTCAAGGATTGAAAGAATCGATATTGTTAAAATTTCTATACTGCCCAAAGCAAGCTACAGATTCGATTCAACACAATATCTATCAGATTACCAATTGTCTAATTTTTCACAGAATTAGAAAAAACAATTCTAAAATTCATATGGAACCAAAAAGAGCCCAAAGGCCAAAAGAATCTTCAGCACAAAGAACACAGCTGGAGGCATCACATTAACTGACTTCCGACTTTACTACAGGGCTAAAGTAACCAAAACAGCATGATACTGGTAGGCTGGAGGTCATTATTCTAAGTGAATTAACACAGAAACAGGAAACCAAATACTGTATGTTCTCACTTACAAGTGGGAGATAAACACTGGGTACATATGGACAAAAGGATAAGAACAACAGACATTGGAGACTCCTAAGAGGAGGAGGGAGGGAGTGAGGCAAAGATTTAAAAGCTACCTATTGGGTGCCACGTTCACTATTTGGGTTCTACAAAAGCCCAACATCACCATCACACAATATACCCACATATCAGACCTGCACATGGACCTCCTGAATTTAACATTAAAGAAAAGAAAAAGAGAATTCCAAAGTGATTACAAGCTCTGACAACAGAGATGCTGGAGTAAATTATGGTTCTCCCAGAGAGTGAGATATTGTGTAGTCATTAAAAGTATAAAAGAATATTCAGTGACACAGGAGGAAATTGAAAATATATTACAAAGTTTAAAAAAATAGTATGAAAAGCAGTGTGTAAAGCACCTTAATTTGAAATTGCATTTTTAAAAATGTACACTTTTTGCCACATAGAACAAATGGGAAAAACTCCACTAAATTTTTAATGGGAGTATTTCTGAATGGAGATTTTCGTATTTCTCTTTTCCCAGTTTTTTTTTTCTTTTTGCAAGAGACATGTGTGTTACTTTTATATTAAAAAGTTCCTTTTAGTTTGAAAATCAGGCTTTTTAATGGGAAAGAAGAAATAGGTTGGAATTTGAATAGCTCTGATTTGTCTGCATTAATGTAACACTACTGACACCAATAGTAGGATTACTTATTCTCTATTCTTGTTTTCCGTTTTTAGAAAATTACTTTTTTTGAGTGGGTAGGAAACACTGAGAGTTATCTGGCTTTTAGGTCATGTGGAATTATTCTTAATGATTGTGTTTTTTAAAAGCTTTTAAAAATAAGTTTTTAGTTACATGCTTTTCATTTTCTCTATATTTAAGAATACAGAGTGAAAATTTGAGCACTTTGGATAATTTCTGAGTGAACAAGATTGGTTGCTTCCTGTATTCCTTCTTTCTTGCTTCTCCTTTAGGTCTCTGACCAGGGTTTCACATTTCTTGTTTTCACTGTTATTTAAAAAATTGTTTTCTTAACTTCTAACTATGCTTCCTTATCTACATAGTTATTCTGTCTTAGTCTATGTTTTTTTTTTTTTTTTTAAGGATCATAATCTCCTTGAGAAAAGGCCTTAGGATAAGAGGGCCCAGACTCTTCTTGATCATTGCTCCATCTCTGGGTGTCTATCACAAGTCTGAATTTCTTGAAGAAACTCACTCAGTCTGGAAGCAATTGAATGGATTGTGGCCATATCAAAATTTAACTGAAAATCTCTACTTTTTGATGGCAATCAAAAAGCATATTTTTCTCCCTAGTAGATAGCCATGCAGCTGATGACTAAATGGAATGGTTGTGAATGAATTTGCTAAATAGAAAAAAAATCTGCTATTTAGAAACACATCACATTTCATTTCTTGCTTCTTCATGCTTCGTTTTTATATTCTTTTCAGGAAAAATAACTGAGATTGAAAACCGGTGTATATTGTTCAGAAAAAATGAATTTAAAGTGAGAAACTGTAACAGCCTTTTCTACTGTCGTATAATCATTGCATGCAACAGGAGAGCATTCTGTTTGATATTTTATACTCTTATTATCTTATTACATTTTCCTTAAAGCAAACAACACCATTTGGAATTATATATTTGTTTTTTTATTCTGGTATCATCTGTTAGAATGTATGCTCTTTGGGAACAAGGATCCTATCTCTCTTGTTTACCATTTTATTTCCATATCAAGAACAGGGCTAGGAACAGGTACTAATGAATTCATTCATGCAACATGTCACATTCAAGGGCTACTCTGTGCCTGGCAGTGTTGTAGGTGCTGAGGTTACAGTAGTGAACAAAACAGACAAAAATCACTACCCTTATAAAACTTATAATATAGTAGAAGAGATGTGCCACAGACAACGTAAATAAATAAAATGTATCTTGGCTTTGAGAGTGATAACTGCTGAGGAGAAGAAAAACAAAAAACAAAAAACGATAACAACAGAGGAGGATGGGATACAGACAAAGTAAGAGTTGAAAGTTTGAACAGAGTGGCCAGGGAAGGTCTCTTTGAAAAGGTAACATTTACTGAATTTCAAAAGTGAAATCCCATGATCCATCAAAAAAGCAAGGGTGCCTTTGGAATTCAGCCTGCAATGACCTTCCAGATCCTGCTCCCTGAGAGACTGCTTTTATCATGACATTTTCTTGTTTCAAAATTTATGGTTCCTGTCTCTTGCCACCACATCCACACTCCTTTGCTTGGTTTTCAAGATGTACATAAGAACACTCATTCCTCCATTCCTCCAGAGTAGACTCTCTGTGGGCGGGGCCGGCTGCTCTCTACTTCCTATCCAGCATCCCGCTGCAGCTCAATGTGATATAACGTGGACCTTGATGCTTCGTGTGTGCTGCTGCCCCTGCTGTAGCCACAGTCAGCAAGCCACTCATCAGCTGAACCCCAAACACATGCTCTTTCTGTCCCATTCACATGGCCTTCTTTCCATATCCTCCTCACCTCTCCTCTAGAGTTGTTTTCAGGTTCAGATGAGATGGCGTCAAATGGAGAATCTGTGTTTTAACATAATAAATGAATGTATAAATGCCAAATTGAGGTAAGAATGCAAATTTACACATAATTGCTACATAAATTTTGGAAGTTTTCGTTAACCCATTAACAATTATGCCAATAGAATAAATGGATTTATCATCTAAGTTGCTGCCTAAAAGGCAAAACATGGCTGGGCTCGGGGGCTCAGCCTGTAATCCCAGCACTTTGGGAGACCGAGGCAAGTGGATTGCCTGAGCCCGCAGGTTCAAGACCAGCCCGGGCCAACTTGGTGAGACCTCGTCTCTACAACAAACAAAAAAAATTAGCCGGGCATAGTAGCACGCACCTGTAGTTCCCGCTACTTGGAAGGCTGAGGCAGAAGGGTCGCCAGAGCCCAACAGGTCGATGCTGGGGTGGCTGTGAGTGTGCCACTGCACTCCAGCCTGGGTGATGGAGTGAGACTCCAAATAAAAAAAAAAAAAGGCAAAACATTTATGAGTGAAAAACATGAAACAGTGCCCAGCAAGGTCTGAGGTACTCAAGTAATCTGACTTGGTCTAAGAAAGCCCACTTGCAGAGCGAGGACTTGAGAGTTGGGTTTGAATGTATGCAGTGATGTGTTCAAGTGACTAGTCACACAGCAGCTCTGGTAAGCTGGACTTCAATATTCAGCCTTGTTACTCCAATTCCTGGGAAACTATTTGAAGTCACCTAAATAAACGGGTAGTGCCTTGTGAGATTGCTTGGCTGCAGTCAGCACGTGGGAATGAGCCTCAGTTAAGTTGACCAGGGATTTCAAGTCATCATTAAAACGACCACTAAAGATCTACTGGTGAGGCGGCCATGCTAATGAACTCACAATCTGCCCATCCACAACCAAGAAAGGGGCTGTCAGAGGAAGTGCTAATTATAGCCATGAATGAAATAAAAGTTATCCTTAGGGTGAGAAAGAGACATTTGTAAAATCTATGTGAGTGTTCCTTTTAAAGTCATCTTCTCTAGAGATTAATTTCAATGCTGACACCATGGAAAATAATCCAGTCTAATAGTTTTGATAATATGAATCCATGTGGATTACATTTTCCATTCTTTGTATGGAAGAGTCTGTTTATGCAAGAAAGTGAGCCGTGGCAAAGGCCGTAAACGTATGTTAAAAGATGTTTGACAATAGTTGTCTGGCCTGAATCATTTTTCCATAAAAAAAAGGTTGTAAATTTGTTAGACAAGTGATGATTTAATCATTGCAATTTTCTATGACTCTATGATGATAATCATTACCTTGTCTGAAAATGAAAAATATAAATTCTGGGGTACATTTATTTCAATATTGTTATTGGGAACAAAGTAAAAGGGTATATTTTCCCCTGCAAACAAGAGGCTATTTTAAAGTACTATATTTGATAATAAAAATCAGTGATGAATTTGGTTACTTTCAACTGATTAGACTTATATAATTCCCTTGCTTTAAAAAAATCTAAACAGATTTTCTGGAAGCATTTATACTTTATGGTAAATCTTGGTGAAGCTCTGTTACATATGCATATGTGTATACATATATATACATATATACATATCTATGCATATATATAGAGAGATATATATGCACATACAAGAGGACCCATCACTTCCCATGCAATGAGAATGTTTTAAAAGCTGATACAAAATAAGAACTTGCAGCCAAATTGAGCCAGGTTATACTGTGGGGTCTCTGGAGTGGAATTGCTACTGATTTCTCCACTCTTTTGGCCTACAGAAATAAAGTAGCAAAGTGACTGGAGCAGCAGAAAACAAAATCTTCTTGAGTAAAGTACTCTTGGCAGTAGACTTTATGGTGTGGTACAGCATCAGGAAAAAATAAACCCAGCAGACAGATGGTCTCCAGAGAGCAATAACCATAAACTCTAAAACTACTTACTACACATGAAAGTACCTGTCCAAGGAATATAGAAGATAGATGTTTCTCTGGGGATTGACCTACAATGGTACTTGTTGCTCTTGGTGACCGGAGTTAAAAGAAAGCTGAAAGTCAGCATCAATGTGTGGAGTCACTGAAGTATTTTATAGACCAGAAGTTGGCAAGCAATGGACAGACACTAGACAACACATACTTCCTCTCTCCAAAAACATATTTGCAGTCAGCTTTAAAAACTGTAGATACTCCACTGGGGCCTGGCAAGAAAAAAGTTTTTTTTGCTGTTAATTATTTTCAAATATATATTTTATATATTTCTCTCTTAAGAATTCAAGAATTCCTTTTTCTTTTTTTAAACCAAAACACTGAAGTTGGTGATTCTCTTTAGATAGAAACACACTGGATAGGGGGTGGAGGAAGAAAAAATGTGGTTCTTTCTAATATAATATTGTATCCTTAGCTGAATATTCTAGAGATGTTTGCTTACATGCTGTTATTATTGTTTCAGGTGCATAGTTGAAACTAAAGCATATTAAGTGTTAATGGGAAATGTTAAAGTAGTGTGGATGTTTTGCCCAAATTCTCAGTTTTCATGAGTACTTATCCTTCTATCTTTAAGCAGAAACATATCTCAGTTTTCCAATCAGTAAGCTGACAGGGATGCACTACATAAATCCATATTCGTCAGTTAAAAATTCAGTTGTTTTAGGATACTCTGATGCCTCGGCTTTCTAGTCAGAGAGACATGGCAGGAAGGTCATGTTGTCGAGGATTCTGAAATGCTTTCTGATCCTGGGCTCTTCAAAACGCACGAGACTGGCAATGATCCAGAAATATCACCCACACAATCACCAACAAATGCATTATTTTCCACTTCTTGCCACGAGAGAGTCTATGCTATACCTTTCTTTACTAGTTATTGCCATCTGCAAAGACAGGAGGGAAAGGAAAAAAATTTACGGTAGAAGTAGGCAAACTTTTTCTGTAAATGACCAGAGAGTAAATATTTTAGGTTTTTGCAGCTACCTAGTTCTGTACTTGTAATGCAAAAGCAGCCACAGTCTGTAAATGAATAGGTGGAATTGTGTTCTAATAAAACTTTATTTTTAAAAAGCCAGTAGTAAGCTGGACTTAGTCACAGGCCATTGGTTGCCAACTTTTGGTTTAGAGTATTTTAAAGGGCAAGAATGTGATTTCCACTCTCATTTTGCAAGACAATGGGAATTCTCCCCTAGAAAGGTTTACAGAGTGTCTCCACTCAAGTCCTCGTGATAAAAGGTCCCTCATGAGTGTACTTTTATGTTAGATTTTACTGTGGATTTAAATGTTACAATTCAAAAATAAACTTAAAACATGGGAAAAAGTTATGTACAATGCCAAATGTTTTTGTCTCTTTATACACAAAAATAACCTAAGGACAAATAAATGCCACATACTTTGAAATTTATTTGACAGAACTAAGTTCTCAATACTATTTTGCAAGTGAAAGAACTAAGAGAAAAACAGTTTCCATTCTTTATTATTCCTGTTTTGTCATTTGTATTAAATAAAATGAGCACAGTTGATTAGAAGAGTTTTTGATCTTTGAATTTTTTGTTTGATGGAAAACAACATCTGAATTGAAAGAAAAGCTGTAGGAAATTACCCAGGTGCTATTATCCGTAATGGGTGTCAGACAACTGTTACAGCACTGCAAAATTCTAAGCATTTGGAAAGTTTTCCAGAACATCTTTTTCCATGAATCTTTGGGAAACAAAACAATTTAATGTTCTCAAAGTGCAAAATGATTTTTCATAATAATTTGGTTTTTAAATGATTTTAACAAAATCATTTTCCTCCATCAAAAATGCAAATACTTTCATGCACATACATACAAATATATGAACTTTTTTTTTTTTAAAGATTCTGAGTCTCTCCATTTAATACTTAAAAAAAATTCATGGCATCTCTAAAAAAAATAAGTACTGTTGACCGCGAGGTATTTTTTTAAGACTATTTTTTGTTGTTGTTTTAAATTATATTTGTATTTTTAAAATGCGGGGTACAACGTTTTGTTTTTAAAGAGCAGTTTTAGGTCCATAGCAAAATTGAGAGTTATGTACAAAAAACTTTCCAGGACCCCAAAGTTTTAAAAATTTCTTTTTACTAATTAAAAAAATACAGCCCTGTTAATATGACTGTGGTAATCAGTAATCTATGACCAGTAAGCTATTAATTGAGTTTAATATGTTACATAAAGGGACTAATTTTTCTACCCGTTTGAAGCAATCAGTGAATGAATAAATGGCTTTTGTTTTCTTGTGTTAGCCACAGTGTTTCCTTTTCAGTTTCATTAATGAGCCAGAGGATTTGGTGGAACTAGCATTAGATGACCTGAAATTTAGTTTAGTTTCTCTGCTTCCTAGCTTGAAACCCTTGGGCAAATCTCTTATCTCCTCTCAGCTTCAATTTCTTCATTTCAAAAACGAAGTCTACTACCTGCAGTGTGTAGGTGAGATTTGACTATGTAGGAGTTGAAATGAAAACATTGTACAAAACACAGGGTATTCTTATGAGAGGATTATAGAGTCCCTGAGAGAAGGCCTTAAGACTCCTTCCAAGCAGTTCAGAAGTGACATCAGAGGTTGTTATAAAGACAGAGTCCTCTTAGTTACTCGAATTTCTGGTTGTGTCTACAGACTCTCGGACAGCATCAAGAGTAATAGAAATAGTGACAAACAATAGGGAAAGGGCAACAATAGTTGACTAATTCTGTATAAATGATAAGCAACCTTAAAATGACTTTCTTTGACCTTTAAGGTCTGATGTCTGAGAATTTGCTAACCAAGAAATGAATGAACGTATAAGGACTGCTATGAGCTATCAGGCTGTCCAGCCATGTCTAGGAGACAAAAAGAGACTGATATATAAGCAGCATAGATAAGATGAAGAGATTCTGACCCATGGTGGGACCATGATAAGAGTCATATGCCATCCTAACACAACCAGCAAACTCTACTCAAGGGAGGAGAGACCACTAATAACCACATTCAACCATATTCAATTGCCATTATCATAGGTTAGAGACAATCAGATTTCATCCATTTTACATGGCCCAGCCTTACATGTTGTTCCCGGTATTATGCTCTCATACTTTGCTGTGTATATATGCATAAATATATACATTTATACTCACCCAACAAAAAGGTTATGTATATCTTCTTCCCAGATTCAAAAAACATTGAAGAGACAAGGAAAACAATGGCTTTCCAAGATCACAATAGTTATAAAACATATCCTTCGTCTAGAAGGTTATCAGTTCAGTTACTTTCAAACTTGGTTATGGTTTCAGATTTAAAACATATCTTGTGTTTGGGGCATAAGTAGCTTATTAACTATTAAGTAATACCTGAATTTTCCACTTTTGGAATAAAATATACTTTAAAAAGTGAACACTGAAATTGAGGAGCAGCCAAAAAATTCTTACAGAAGCCAAACCACAGTTATGAAACTGACAGGCTATTTTCAGCTGACTCCTCAAACTCCTCAGTTTCAGGTATAAAGTCATCACATTCCAATTGGGTGACCAGCCAAAAGGGGAACTTAGTAAGAGACCACATTGTTTTTTCCTGTCCCTGAAGCAAGCCACACTTGAGAGACAAACAACAGGTGCTGCCCATTTACCATACAGATCAACCTTGGTGCTCCATTTATTTTTGGCTAAGGTATTGTATTCGTACATCTGTATGTATGTAAATACTGCATATAGGCATGTATAACTGTGGAAACAAAGAGCTGTATACATCGTGAGTTAATATGATAGGTAAATGTTAGTGAGCTTTAAGAAACTATCTTTTGATTACAAGAATAAGCTTTGTTAAGAATACGTGTAAAACCCCCCACATTTATTATAAAACAAACACACAAACAATACAGAAATGCATGTTTTAGAAAGTCAAAGTCCCTAGTAGTCACTGTCTGCACCTGTAACTCCTCCCCCAAATAACCAATGTCAACAATTTTGGAGATATAATCTGAGTTTCCCCTTCCTTGCTCAAGTGTTCTGCATTTCTGAATTACATTTTTATTTCTTTTAAAGTCCAACATTCTCCGAGATTTTTTTCTTCACCAGCCTAGGTCATAATGGTCTTTCTCTTCTCTATACTTCCAGCACTTTTGAGTTTGCACTCAAATGTTAGTAATAAAATATCTCACATGGTTCTCTAATTTAGCATCCCTCAAACTGTTTTGCAAAGAACGCCACTATCCCAAGAGATTTTTATAGATCTGCCTCAAAAAAAATTGCTTTGTCAGGAAAACTTAGGGAGTTCTAGGTTCCAAAGAGTGTAGTTGGGTTTCTTTGTGACAGGACTTCTGAGATATTTTTAACATCTTAGATGTGAATAGTGAAGCTCTAGAGTAAGATTTTAGTATGCCATATTTCTAAAATTTTCATCAAGGACACCATGCTACTCACCCTCTTTTTGATTAGTTAAGTGACACAATGTTTCTTAGAACCTGGTATGGAAAACTCTATATTCTTGAGAGCAGGGAACAAGTTCTTATTGCTTCTGGGATCCTTGCAGGGCACAGCATAGTTCTGAAAACACCAAAGTACCCAATAAATGTCTGTTGATTGTTTCAAAAGGTTAGAGGAAAATTTTTGAAAAAGGAATGAAAAAAATGGAAAGATAAAGAGTATGTGCCAAAAGCTTTCATCATACATTTTTTCCTTTATTTATTTATCTCTAACTAAATAAAAGCATGTCTTTTGTCTTAATAGGTGTATATCTTAAAGTTACATAATGCCATTATCGGTCACTATACTGATCAAAAGTTATTACTGAGGAGTTTGTGGGGGCTGATTAGCAAATCACTGTGAAGACTTGAAAAATTTATTGACTAAATTTTTTATAGGGCAAGAAATGTGTTTCTATCCTAAAGAAGGTTATAAAAAGGGGGAAATCACGCCCTAAGAGTCATATCATTAAGTTTATGGAAGTTCATTCCTGTGTGTGAACAGTCTAATGGAAAATTTCATAACCACGAACTTTCTCCTTTTTACAGCTGAAGGGAGCCAATGTAAAATTCTGCTCCCTATAATAAAATATACAATAGAAAAAAATGTACCTTAAGTATTTCTCTGTCCTCAAATATCTCCTTCTGAGTTCTACAAGACATTAAAAACCTCAGTCCACACTCCTTAAATTTCTCCAACTCTCTCTAGAAACAAGTCTTCAAGGTATAATTGAGTGGGTTTTACTGAAATCAGCCGTTGGCAGTCCCTGCCAACCCCCTGTGCCAGTTACTGAGTCACAGAGGGAGTGCTGGGTGCCCAAACACGTCTGTATGGAGCAAATCCTTAGAGCGTTTGCCCCTTTTCCCCAGTGCCTCCCACCTGGACCTGCTCAGGATCCAGTTGTGGATCTTCAATTGAACACTGTTGAGTTTCTGTTTTACTAATAAAAGTTCGGTTTTACTGTAGATATTTGAGTGTCACCACAAATGGAAGAGAAGAATACCTTTTAAAAGATTGCTTTCCTTTTTATAATGAAAAGACAAAAAGTTTTTAATATCTTGTAGAACTCAGAAGGAGATATATTCTGATTTTAAGCAAATTGGGAATATTTGACTTCTATTCATTAATGTATCTAAACTAATGAAGAAGAAAAGCAATATGTTTATGAAACAACTACAAGAAATTCCTGTTGGCCTCAGGACGGCATCTTAAAGTAGTAAAAATGTATGTGATCTTGTATGTGGCTTCAGGAACTCAAAGGAAGGGTGGTCTGAGGACGAAGTACTTTTGCTGGACTGGACAGCAGCACCTCCAGTTCTGCCCAGCATCTGACTTTGGTCAGGCAATTTAACTCCCCGAGGGTGGCATCTCTCTTTTCTAAAACTAAGAGACTGATCTGCATAAGTTCAAACATGACTTCCCGGTATGTCTAAATCCATGTCAATGTCATGCCATGTAGTAGTGTGCTGTGACTCTCTCCTACATAGACAAAGCAGGCTGTTCTCTGTTTTACAAAAGCACTTTGTTAGAAACCACTAGCTCTCAAGCAACAGCATTCTGTTGCACTTAACCTGGATATAAGTCTTTCTTAAAAAATTAAATGATAATGTCTAAACCTATTCAGTCAAACTTTAATAGCCACTTGATTGTTGACGTTCAAATGTAAAAGTAAAATGTTTGCATATCCAGTGGTGAATCATTCTGAAGACTACAGGGCTATCTTTCTCTTGTAAACTACTGAGGCTCTGGGTCAATGGAGGGTGAAACAATGAGAATGTTGACTCAATGTGTGTGAAAGATTTTACATCCCAACCAAGCAATAGTGGTTCATGAGGAAATGTTGAGAAAATGGCTTCTAGGAAAGAAAAAAACAAGATACAGCCGATTCTCGTTACCTACAGTATTAGTTATGTTCTGTGAAACACTGAATTTGTGAATAACAAACACAGGACACAACAGGTTCATCAAATGACCAATACCCAGCCTTGTTTTATGTGTGTTTCTGTAGAATGACGCCTTATTTAACATATACTGTTGATTTCTTAATGTTGAGCACTGAACTCACAGTCAACCGTGCCATAACTCATGCCTGAAAGAAGCTTATCTGACTTCATGGATTTTCTCTGCAAGGCAGCATCACAACCCTTTGGAATAACAGAGAGCACTTCAGCACTGCCCTTGGAGAGTATTTTAAATGGTGAAATCATCAACAAAAAGGCAAAAATGTGAAAAATGTGGCTGTAAATAGGCCTTGAAAGGTACATGTGTTACAATATGAGAGCTGAAACAAGAAGCCAGAGTATCAGCTTATTCAAACTCAGCTGGGAACCTGCCAGATTGAAGGCTAAAATGTTTTACTGTTCTGTGAATGACCATGAAGGTGACATGAATATTGATGATCATCTCACAAATAATTTTAGTGAGTTGCAAATTTGTGAATATGAAATCCACGAATAGTGAGGACCAATTCTGTAGAAGCTGCATATAAATTTCAAGATATGTAAATACCTAAGTATCATAAGTTCCTTTATTTGGAAAGAAAAGATTGGCATTACTATTATCAAAGTATACAGCATATAAGCTTAAAAGAATACTTCGTTTCAAACATGAGAAATCAACAAGGTGTTTATAGTTCGCATGCAAATAATGTCTTTCTGCGCTCTAATGCAAAACAGGAGTTACAACATTAAAAACTACAAGGCTGCAAACACTTTCAGAAACTTGAGAGTGATGAGATGCATTCCTAATGTTGATTGACGTAAATCATTAGATTATATTCACATGTAATTGCAAGAGTCATCCAGAGGAGTAAAATGAACAACTTAGACGATGCCATCATTTTTAATGTTTCATAGCTTACATTTAAGAGCCTATCAGGGCACAGTTACAATTAATGCGTCTATTGATTGAATAAACACAAAGCTGCCAAGAGAACTGACTTGAGAACCAATGTTGTAAAAGTGGCCAAGCCAATACTGCCATGACTAATTTAAGTAAATATTCATTCTTTTTCATTTTCCCAAACAATAGAAGATTACAAGAATTCAAATGAGGCACTGAAACTCACCACGACTGACTGATTTGACAAGAAATACACTAAGCTTGCCATCTTAAAAATAAAAGCTATGATAAATAGCTATAGCACAACAAATTCAGTCTTTAGCATGATTATTTCTTACTATGATTTAAGCAATGTATATTTGTTAAACAATATTCCTAGAATTTAGGCATTTTCATGTTAGGAAGTATTCAGATGTCAATTTGTTTTCTATGGCTTTTAGTAAGAAGGAATAGGCTTCAAATTATTTATTTATTAAAATAAATAATGCATTGATTCCAGTAAGATTTGTTCAGAAACAAGCAGGTGCTAAAATATGTTAGTCAAATCATATTTACTACTAACACATGATAGACTATTTACAAGTATGAATTCCAGCATATGCAGCCCATGTATTACATTGGTCAAACAAAGAGGATGGTTTTTTTTCCATCTGCACTGCTTTTAGTAACCAAAGTTAAGAAGCCATTCTAAAATATTACTTTAGATCTGAAGTTTAAACTCATATCACTACCTCCAAAGAAAACTAACTCCAAAATTTCTGCAGATATTTGTCACATAAAGTCAACCAGATCCAAAATGTTTTCATGTAAATATGTAAATTAACCAAGGTGCTTGCTTTTTTTGAGAAATAGGTGTAATACTTTAACTTGTCAATATTAGAACTTGGATGAAAATTTTTTTTCCACAGAAAACTGTGAGATAATAAATCTCATCACTTCTGGGGGGAAAAAGAATCAATAGTGTTTTTAAAATACATCTAAATTGGCCGGGCGCAATGGCTCAAGCCTGTAATCCCAGCACTTTGGGAGGTCAAGGCGAGAGGATTGCCTCAGCCCAGGAGTTCGAGACTTGCCTGGGCAACTTGGTGAGACCTGTCTCTACAATAAATCAAGAAAAATTAGCTGAGCA